>MCFE01000340.1:0-91853 GCA_002104905.1 Basidiobolus meristosporus CBS 931.73 | reverse complement strand
ACCCTAACCCTAACCCTAACCCTAACCCTAACCCTAACCCTAACCCTAACCCTAACCCTAACCCTAACCCTAACCCTAACCCTAACCCTAACCCTAACCCTAACCCTAACCCTAACCCTAACCCTAACCCTAACCCTAACCCTAACCCTAACCCTAACCCTAACCCCTAACCCTAACCCTAACCCTAACCCTAACCCTAACCCTAACCCTAACCCTAACCCTAACCCTAACCCTAACTGTTGTTTGCTGATGACATCCAATTGCTGCCTAGGAGTCTCTCAGAAGCTAATTGTTTGCTGAGTAAAGTCAGCCAATGGTGTACTGCCAATGGTATGGAGGTAAACACTGCTAAATCAGCATACATTGGTCCCACACCAGAGTGGAATATTTCCTTCAATAACTCCCTTCTGCCTCAACCTTCCTCTTACAGCTACCTTGGACTCCCAACTTGTCAAAGTGGTATTTCTTGGGCAGCTTACACTGAAAAGTGTATTCAAAGGGCTTCTGCCACTTTGAGATTCCTACAGCTCAAAGGGGCCAGATGGCATCCTCTGATTAGGCTACAGCTATTCAAGGCCTTTGTGAGGTCATCTTGGGAGTATGCTGCTCCTATGATGTGTTTGGCTGCTGATCCTGACCTCATTACCAAGCTACAAGCTCTGCAGCAAGAAGCTATTGGCTGGGTAGTCAATGCTTCTGACTACCATTCTAGGCAATATCAGAGGCTTATACATAGTCTGACTGGTATTGAGGCTGTGCCAATCAGATTTGAGACTTTAGGTATCAGATTTGGGCAGCACTATGCAAAAGCATCACCCAATAATCCTTTGAAGATCTTAGTCAATAAGATTACTAACAACTTAGTCCAAGCCACCCCAAAGTCATTGGTGAGAAAGAAGATACACTTTCCTGATGGTTATAGAGATTATCTGGCCTCCAACAGTGCCAAGCCACCTAGAGAGCTTATTCCTCTCTCTGTAGCAATGCATAAAAGGAAGCTGGAGAATATCTCCATAGTTACTAGCTCAAAAGACAGAGTTGGACTTATTTCTCATGAGAGTAGACATTCCCATAGTGGAGCAGACATATCCCTTTACATCAGGAGTTCCTTCTTTGCCTTCCAGGCCATAAGGTGGAGGATGAACACACTTTGCTTGGGTTCCAGGTGCCCCTACTGTAGCAGGTATTTTTACTTCTCTCATGAAGAGAGCTGCTTTGGGTTCAAAGATACCCAATCTTTGTTCCAATTTCACAAACAAAGGGAGCTCATCCAGAGACTTTCTGCCATCATATCTGCAATTAGACCTGAGCTTCTGCCTTCCTGTGAGATCCCTGCCTTTCAGGAAGTGGTAGTATAGCTCTACACTTTCCCTTAGTGCTTTGCTTTCAAATAACTCCCAGCTTTACTTCATTTTCTAGCCTGATTTGTTGACAAATTTCTTTCCAAAACTCAACTCAGCTTGAGCAGTATTTTACCTTCACATTACTATGGATATATCTTTTTTATACAATATGCACTTTTCAACTTGAATCAAGTTGAAATAGTATTACGATACTTGATCAGATTCAATAAAAGAATTTAGACCCCTAACCCTAAGTGCACTTGATCAAAGGAGAATCCATAATGTGCTCAAGAGGCTTCCCAACTCTACTGCTCCAGGTGTGGACACAATCTCTTATGAGCTTCTGAAGACTAGTACCAAGGCCATGTCTGCACTTCTGCTTCCACTGTTTCAGCAATGCTCAGCCCAGCTTTCTACTCCTGAGGAATGGTCCTTTGCAAATGTTCTGCCACTGTACAAGGGTAAAGGAAAGCACCTGGATCCTAGCTCCTACAGGCCAATATCTCTGCTGCCCACCTGCAGAAAGGTGTTTGAGCTTCTGCTTGCTCAGGAGCTCTACTCTGACTCCCTCAAGTTTCATCCTGCACAGTTTGGCTTTGTTCCTGGCCTCTCCTTGGAATATGCAGTCATACTTAGCCAAGATCACTCTCTCCAGTGCAAGTATCCCTCTGTTCTGTTTGATATTACTAAGGCCTTTGATTCAGTTGACAGAAATCTGCTTTGGTCCAAGTTGCAATGCCTCTCCAGTACCTCTCTCACCCTCCTTGTCAGGTCTTTGTTTCTGGATCCACAAGCAAGAATTCTGCACCCAAGTGAGCAATCAGCTGTGTTCTCAGTTCCTAATGGAGTGGTTCAAGGCTCTGTGCTTGGTCCTATACTGTTTGCCATCTTCCTGAATGATTCCCCAAGACTCTCAGCTGACTGCCTGGTTACTCTCTTTGCTGATGACATCAGAATATCCTCCTCCAATGTGCAACAAGACTCCCAGACCATCCACCAGTATCTGCAGAAGAATAATCTCCAGCTTTCCATTGCAAAGACAGTACCTTTGGGCTCTCCCATCAACTTGGAGAACTCCACTCTACCTGCTCAGGTTTCCGCTACATATCTTGGCTTTCCTTTCCTTCCTACTGGACTAGACTCTGGAGCACACCTGAAGAAGAGAATTATCCTGGCAAGACAGGCACTCCACAAGCTACTGGCTGTTACTCCTCCTACAGCTTCAGCTCCCAGCTGCCTTCTTATACTCAAGCAGTTTGTCTTCCCTGTCCTGGAATTTGGCTTACTACTTCTCTCTCTTACTTCTAGAGACTGCACTAAGCTTGACAAGTTTGCAGTATGGTGCATTACCTCCTTGGTGCCTCATTTGCCTGAATGCCCCTACAGACATGCTATTCTTGGTGCTTTTGGGTTTATGCCCTCTAAGATCAGACTTCTCTACCTTAGAACCAGATTATACCTCAGACTTCACAACTGCAACAACCCACTGATTAAGGCCTGGAAGAGAACACACCACACAACACCTGGCTCCTGCTGGAGAACTATACTTGGAGATCCTGAAGTCAAGAAGTTTGCTGAATTTATTCTGCAGTCAGAAAAACCCAAGCTGGCCTACCTGAAGTACTTGACAGACCTTTGGCAGCAATATCTGCAGCAGCACACTCCCTTTATGATGAATATCAATCCTTATCACATTCCCCTCATTAATGTTGTTCACAAGTCATTCTTACCTCTCTTGCTACCCCCCTTCCCACTGAACAGTGTCTTGAGCACTGAAGAACTATCATCACTTCTTATTAACTTACCTACAAATTCCCCTCAGCTACACACTCTTGTATCAAAGCTACAACAGTAGCGCTGACTTCTTTGTTTCAACTGAAATAAATATTTCACCTGTTGGTGACTGTCTCCCCCCCCTAACCCTAAGAAGAACCCCTAGAGGAAATAGTACTTATCAGAAATATCACTGCTAAAGACTTGCAGGCACAGATATTTGAGATATTTAGGGATCTAAAGAAGTTGCAGGCTGATAACTTGGAGCTTCTAACCTCAAATGGTTCACTCAAATTGAGGGTTCAAACCTTAGAAGAAAAGTTGGATGACCAAACAAAGGAGTTAGAACGCTGCTCAACCTGCCTTCATAACTCAACACCTGACCTGGCTCCAAACAATGCAACACTTATAGCGTCAAATGATGAGCTTAAGCAGAGAGTTCAAATCTTAGAGGAAAAGCTGGAAGCTCAAGCAACAATGTTGGACAATCACCAGACCCCAGAGTTGATACCTGAAGTCTCTATTCCCCAAAATCCCATTCCAAGGCATAGCACATTGGATAAAGGAAAACAAAAAGAGACATACTCAAGTATTCTACAAAAGCAGTACCAGGAGCCAGGCCCTGCACCATCAATGAGTACTAACATTCCTGACACAGTTGCTGGCAGAATTCTTTCCAAAGTCATACGTAATTCCAAAAAGTCTCAACCACAACTTGCTACCTTGGAAACACTAAAGCCTACCACACAACCTGCCAGGAAGTCTACCTATAAGCCTCCAGCAAACTTACCTCAGCTCCAGAATTGGTCCTTGCTATACTTTGCCAATGTTCCATGGACTACTATATCAAACATCAGACATACATTCCGCTCTCTAAATATTGACACTTCAAAAATTGTTAACCTAGCTTGGAGAAGAGGAAAGATCCTAGAAATGATTGTGGACAGAAACTTCTCCACTGCATTGACTAAGTATCTGGCAAAAAATCTAAACTGGGTGTCTACCAAATTCACAATCATTCCACCAGAGTCAATGGACACTGAGCCAGGAATATTCAACAAGCCCCAGCTCACATGGCAATTATGGCTTTCTTTGCTGCCATTAAGAAACAGGCTCCAACCTATGATGTGGCCTACTTCTTGAAAGAGGAAGCAATTAGAATCCTGAAAGACATTACACAAGCTCCATTTGAAGAGTTGTGGAATAATTCTGGAAATTTACAAAGGGCAGTGCAAGAGTTTCAGCAGGAACAGGCAACCTCAGAGTCTGCCTGACTACAAAACATACTCTTACTCAATTGCAACTCCATCACTCCAACTGTAGCTGAATTAGAAAACTTACTGAAAAAGGAATATTCCTTGCTCCTACTAATTGATGTTAAGTTGCCAAAACTTCCCTCTAGACTGAATGCATATTCATCTGCTCACCCAAGATTTCCAGCTCACTCAATGGCACTTGTTGCTCTTTCATCTTCTAAGCTTGCACCCTCAGCAAATGTATCCATCATCTATGAGTATTACTGCTATGCTCTAACACTTCCAACTATAGTAGCCATTATTATCTATCTCCCTCCATCTCTGTCTAACTCCATAACACTGGCAATTTTCTTGGCCACATCAGAATTCATTAACAGCTCATCAATCCCTTGTATGGTAGTGGGAGATATAAATATTCCCCACCCTGAAAATATCACCACTATTTCATCCAGACTTAGAACCAGAGAGGAGCACTTTACAAAGTTCCTCCGACAAAACCATCTGGTCACTGTAAACACTCAGCAAGCTCAACGTTGTGTTGACTGGGTAACAGCTACTCCAGCTGCCTTACAGTACATCCACCAGGTTACAAGCATTCCAGAGGATATCAGCTGTGGTTCACTAGAGAAATCTGATCACAAGCCAATACATATTATCATTTCTGCCAGAAAAACCCTACCAATTGGCACCCTTCTTCAGCCATTTACAATCCTGCCAGCCAAAGCTTCAGTATCACAGACACAGGACTTTGCCAACTACCTATCCTTGCTTACAGAATATGCATTTCCCAGCTTACCTGCATGGATTTGTGATGATATAAATGCATTATGGCTATTTTACCAGCATTTCATCATAATCACTGGCTGTCTGGCCCTGCCCACCAAGTCCTACCAAAAGCCATCTGCAAACCAACTTAAATGGAAATCCATCATTTCTGCCTTAAATTCCAGCTACCTATGTTTCCCTAACCCAAAAACACAGAACCTCCTGGAAAGCGCAATCTCCTACTCCAAGTCACTACAGATCACTGAGCATACTAGATTATGGGCTCATATCATGGATACCTTGCCCTTAGTAAATATGAATGCCACCACAAGGTCCATATCAAGAGTATACAAAGCCATGAGACCCCAAGCAAGGAGTATACCATCACCAGACAAACTGGCCCCTATATTCTTTGATTCAACCGTGCATCCCACTCCTCCTTTCTACCATACTGGTAACATATCTAGCAGTCCAACATCTCCAATTTTGGTTTCAGCAAAGCTTCTGGAGAAAATTTTAAAGAAGCTTCCTGCAAATACTGCACCTGGACATGACTTGATTACCTACGATCTACTCCGGGTGTGCTACTCCAAAATGAGTCACTTACTTCTCCCATTCTACTCTATCTGTGCCCAACAATTGACTACCCCAAAGGCCTGGTCACAGGCAAATGTAATACCCTTATACAAAGGGAAGGGGAAACACTCACTCCCAGGTTCTTACCGGCCAGTTTCACTCCTACCAACCTGCCGGAAAATCTTTGAGCTTATGATAGCAAGATCCTTGCAATCTCAACTATATCCATTCCATCCTTCTCAGTTTGGCTTCTTGCCCAAACTCTCCTTGGATATGGCTGTAGTGCTAAGCCATGATCATTCACTTCAATTCTCATTGCCAACCATTCTGTTTGACATTACTAAAGCCTTTGACTCTGTGGACAGAGCTCTGCTTTGGAGAAAGCTATTAGCAGTTACCACACTACCAATGACCCTTCTTGTACGTTCTCTATTTTGTGAGAACTCAGCCAAAATTTTGCATCCAAGTTGTACATCAGAGACTTATGAGGTTCCAAATGGAGTAGTCCAAGGATCTGTACTAGGTCCCTTACTATTTGTGATATTCCTACATGACTTTCCTTTATTTCCAAAAGGCCCCTCACCAGACTCTCCCTATCCACTACTAACTCTCTATGCGGATGATATCAAGATTGCTACTCCTAATCCCATAGCAGACACTGCCATCATTGAGAAGTACTTGGCTGCCAACAACCTCTCACTCTCAATTTCCAAGACAGTCCCAATTGGATGCACTACAACTATACAGAACACTAGCATTCTGCCACAACAAACTGCAATATATCTAGGTCTGCCGTTTTGTCAACATGGGATTGACTCAAAGCTCCACCTGAATAATAGGATCCGTCTTGCCCAACAGGCTCTCAAAAAGCTTCTGGTAGTAGTCACTCCAGACACTCCAATTCAAAAGATCCCTATACTTCTGAAGCAGTATGTGCTGCCAGTACTTGAATTTGGTCTCCACATTATACCCCTAACCTCCAGAGAACTTCACCGCCTGGATAAATTTCTCCATCAGTGTATCAGATCCTTGGTACCTTATCTTCCAGTATCTCCCTATATCCATGCAACTAATGGAGCCTTTGGGTTCTACCCATACCAAATCCGAATGATCTATCTCCGGGCTTCCTTCCTAGTCAAACTTCAGAAATCACATAACCCCTCCATCAAACAATGGCTTCAATCTAACTCCTCCCTGAAATCTTCTTGCTGGCACACCCTGGTTGGCTCTGCTGTAGTAACAGAGCTTGCTTCAAAACTTCAAAAAGCTGAGAAACCAAGACTACTGGCTCAGGACCATCTAAGATCTATGTGGCAGAGCTACTTACAAGTCCACACACCTTTCCTACTACACCTAATCCCAGGCTGGGTTCCAGTCTTGGATTATATTGATCAGAAACATCTACAATTTGTACTTCCCCCAAAACCCCTGAATTTTATATTTACCCCTGATGAGCTTTACTTTATTGAAACAAACATTAGAGATGAAACAAAACATAAATTAGATTACTTATTAGAGAGGTTCTAGACCTCTTAATTGGCTTCTTTATTTGTACTTAGATTAGTTCTTAACTCAAATAAAGATTTCACCAACTTGGTGACTTTCCCTCCCCTAACACCTACAAGCTACAGATCAGAGAGACTTTGGAACTACTTGAAGCTTGCATTTGCTACTTCTCTGATGATCTCACTATGCTGCTCTTGTGAAGCATCTGATTTGTGTCTGCCTCCTCTCACTGCATCAAGACTACTGCTGTTACTCAAGAAAATGGAATCCATTGTTTCAGCCTGCAACAAAGCTACTGAGTTTCCTAACCCAAAAACAGAGAACTCCTCCTGACAGCAATACACCACTCAAGGCAATTACCACACTCTATACTCAGCTCTGGGATCATATTATGAGTTCTTGCCTCTGCAATCTTCCAACTCTATAACAAGAACAGTATCAAGACTCTACAGGGCAATGAGGCCCTCTTCCAGGAAGTTACCTTCAACAGAACAGCTGGCTAACATCTTCTTCTCTACAAGCAGTACTCAACTCCTGGCTTTCATCCTGACTTCAAGACTCTGCCCATCCCACTTGCACTTGATCAAAGGAGAATCCATAATGTGCTCAAGAGGCTTCCCAACTCTACTGCTCCAGGTGTGGACACAATCTCTTATGAGCTTCTGAAGACTAGTACCAAGGCCATGTCTGCACTTCTGCTTCCACTGTTTCAGCAATGCTCAGCCCAGCTTTCTACTCCTGAGGAATGGTCCTTTGCAAATGTTCTGCCACTGTACAAGGGTAAAGGAAAGCACCTGGATCCTAGCTCCTACAGGCCAATATCTCTGCTGCCCACCTGCAGAAAGGTGTTTGAGCTTCTGCTTGCTCAGGAGCTCTACTCTGACTCCCTCAAGTTTCATCCTGCACAGTTTGGCTTTGTTCCTGGCCTCTCCTTGGAATATGCAGTCATACTTAGCCAAGATCACTCTCTCCAGTGCAAGTATCCCTCTGTTCTGTTTGATATTACTAAGGCCTTTGATTCAGTTGACAGAAATCTGCTTTGGTCCAAGTTGCAATGCTTCTCCAGTACCTCTCTCACCCTCCTTGTCAGGTCTCTGTTTCTGGATCCACAAGCAAGAATTCTGCACCCAAGTGAGCAATCAGCTGTGTTCTCAGTTCCTAATGGAGTGGTTCAAGGCTCTGTGCTTGGTCCTATACTGTTTGCCATCTTCCTGAATGATTTCCCAAGACTCTCAGCTGACTGCCTGGTTACTCTCTTTGCTGATGACATCAGAATATCCTCCTCCAATGTGCAACAAGACTCCCAGACCATCCACCAGTATCTGCAGAAGAATAATCTCCAGCTTTCCATTGCAAAGACAGTACCTTTGGGCTCTCCCATCAACTTGGAGAACTCCACTCTACCTGCTCAGGTTTCTGCTACATATCTTGGCTTTCCTTTCCTTCCTACTGGACTAGACTCTGGAGCACACCTGAAGAAGAGAATTATCCTGGCAAGACAGGCACTCCACAAGCTACTGGCTGTTACTCCTCCTACAACTTCAGCTCCCAGCTGCCTCCTTCTACTCAAGCAGTTTGTCTTCCCTGTCCTGGAATTTGGCTTACCACTTCTCTCTCTTACTTCTAGAGACTGCACTAAGCTTGACAAGTTTGCAGTATGGTGCATTACCTCCTTGGTGCCTCATTTGCCTGAATGCCCCTACAGACATGCTATTCTTGGTGCTTTTGGGTTTATGCCCTATAGAGATCAGACTTCTCTACCTTAGAACCAGATTATACCTCAGACTTCACAACTGCAACAACCCACTGATTAAGGCCTGGAAGAGAACACACCACACAACACCTGACTCCTGCTGGAGAACTATACTTGGAGATCCTGAAGTCAAGAAGTTTGCTGCATATTATTCTGCAGTCAGAAAAACCCAAGCTGGCCTACCTGAAGTACTTGACAGACCTTTGGCAGCAATATCTGCAGCAGCACACTCCCTTTATGATGAATATCAATCCTTATCACATTCCCCTCATTAATGTTGTTCACAAGTCATTCTTACCTCTCTTGCTACCCCCCTTCCCACTGAACAGTGTCTTGAGCACTGAAGAACTATCATCACTTCTTATTAACTTACCTACAAATTCCCCTCAGCTACACACTCTTGTATCAAAGCTACAACAGTAGCGCTGGCTTCTTTGTTTCAACTGAAATAAAGATTTCACCTGTTGGTGACTGTCTCCCCCCTAACCCTATAACTAAGCTCAGATATATCATTCTCACTTCTCAGCCTGCTTCCAGAACCTCTCTCAGACCTAGCTAACTAGAATACAGTACCACTCAGCCTCTCAACTCTCATACCTGGCTTACCAGGAAGATATCTCTCAGACCTAGCTTTCTAGATAACTTCAGATTACTTGCTTCTTAGATACTTGTCATAAGTATAAGATTTCACACTTGGTGACTTTCCTCCCCTAACCCACCCCATCCAACCCTCTTCTTCTTATTTCTTATGCCTTCACTCCATTCCCTTCAGATTTCCTTCCTTGAGGAAAGGCTTGCACTTGTTGAAGCTGAAAATGCTTTACTCAAGAAACAAGTTCAAAAGCTGTTTTCTGCCTTCTCTGATCTGCAAGAATCTATTGTCTCTCTGCCAGCTGTTCCTGTCAACAAGACTCCCCAAGAATCATCTGCTCCCGCTCACTCTTCCTACTCTGAAGCTGTCAAAAAGTCTGTTCCTGCTTCCTCAAGACATCCTACTGCTCCTCCCAAGACTAAAAGAAAGTTTCCTGCTACTTCTGATTTGCCTCCTGCTACTGACTGGGCTGTCTGCTACTTTGCCAATGTGGAGTTCATTCCTATATCTGAGCATAGGATGTATCTCAAGCAACAAGGTTACAATTTATCGAAGATTGTTAACATGAGATTTATCAACAATCACACTCTGGAGGTAGTACTTGACAAAAGTATTGCTAAAGTGTTCTCTCAAAATGTCTCTGACCAGTTTTACTTGAACCTACTGACCATGCCTTTAAAGAGTTTCCTGATTCTCCAGTTTACAAGACCTTCTCATTAGAGGAATCTCTGCTCTCAAGATTCACTTCACTTATCAAAAGCTCCCCTTCACCTGCTGTTACCCACTTCCTCAAAGATTATTATATCTCTCAAGCTTATCTACTTCACTCCCCCATGTACCTGAACTCCAGTGTACTCTGGGATACTGCCTTAACTTTAGCTTAGATTTATTCATATTCAACTTAGTGTTTACTTTGGGAATCTTCTATTCCCAGCTGGCTTCTTTATTTGTAGTTAGACTTGTCTGCAATCAAATAAAGATTTCACCTACCTTGGTGACTTTCCCTCCCCTAACCCTTTCCTTCCCCTGAGTGACTGCCCCCCTAACCCAAAGTACAGGCTCTGATTGGCTGAAATCCTGGAAATGCTAATTGGCCAGATTTGCCTAGTAAATTTGGCCAGTGATTGCCCAGAAATTCCTCTCAGTTCCCCCAGTCCACTGGCCATTCTGGTCACAATTCAGCAACTGCAAACCAGTATAACTTAGTTCAGATATATTCAGATTCTCACTTCTCATGCCTAGCTTTCCAGGAAACCACTCTCAGACTTAGCTAACTAGGAAATATAGTACCACTCAGCTTCTCAACTCTCAGACCTGGCTTACCAGGAAGATATCTCTCAGACCTAGCTTTCTAGGAATAACTTCAGATTAACTTGGCTTCTTTAGATACTTGTCATAAGTAAATAAAGATTTCACCACTTGGTGACTTTCCTCCCCCTAACCCTAACTAATGGAGCCTTTGGGTTCTACTCATACCAAATCCAAATGGTCTATCTCTGTGCTTCCTTCCTAGTGAAACTTCAGAAAGCACATAACCCCTCTATCAAACAATGGCTTAAATCTAACTCCTCTTGAAAATCTTCTTGCTGGCACACCCTGCTTGGCTCTGCTGTAGTAACAGAGCTTGCTTCAAAACTTCAAAAAGCTGAGAAAACAAGACTACTGGCACAGGACCATCTAAGATCTATGTGGCAGAGCTACTTACAAGTCCACACACCTTTGCTACTACACCTAATCCCAGGCTGGGTTCCAGTCTTGGATTATATTGATCAGAAACATCTACAATTTGTACTTCCCCCAAAACCCCTGAATTCTATATTTACCCCTGATGAGCTTTGATTCTTACATGAAGCTATAGAGAATAACTTAGTTAGCTTAGGCTTTATGTCCTTCAGATGATATGATTGCTGACATATTTACCAAGCCATTAGCAAGAGACAAGCTTGAATATCTTTGGTCAAAATTAGGACTTGTCAGTATGAGCATTTAGCTGAGTGGGAGTATTGTAAAAATTTGTAATTCCACCTAAATATTCACCTAATTTAGTTTCTTAGTTCATTACCTTCAAATCCTTGGGAATACTGACCAAATTCCTTGTTGGGATTTACTTAGAATATTTTCACCAAAATACCAGCTACCCAGCAAATGAAAAATCTCAAAGTTGTCCAAACAGCCCCAAACTCTGCACACATGTTCTTGGGACCTTCCTTAACCTGTTCTACTTGTCTGTAATACCAAGACTAGGTAAGGGTATAAATACTACTTTTACATTCAATTAATCATAAAGTGAAAACCACATAATCTACTTGTTCTCCCACTCACTTTCAATATCTCCAAGACTCTTACAACAAGATCTGCCATAAATAACAAACCCTTAACTTAAGCAAAATTAGGTCAATTTTGCTTAAATACCAAGCATTGGAGAGCCCTGAGACTATCTATTACTATTATCATCTAACAACCACACCCAGGTTATTATTCAAGCCTATGCAATCAATTGAAGATGATAACTAGTATTTTAGATCAGATCATTCTGATTTTTAGGCATACTATTAAGTAGGTATGCACTTTGAATCCCAACTTACTTGTTCAATTAAGTAGAGCACAAATGCATATATCATTGGATAATATATCAGTCCAGTATGCAACACAGTTAAATTTTATTTGCTTTATTACAGATTGCACACTCACAATATGTATTTATTACTCATGAATATTATGTAGAGTGGGAGTGTTGTATTATTAAGTTGTCACCAAAATATTCATGCTAATTTAGTCACTTACATCTTATTCCGTGATCAGCATTCTTTCCTAACCAAATTTCTTGTTGCAATTTACTCAGAATATTTTCACAAAATTGCCAGGTACCAAGATTATGATCTTTCTTAAAGTTGTCCAAAAGACCCAAACTCTGCATATGTACTTTTGGGACCTTCCTTAACAGACACTACACATTTATTTGCTCTACTTTATCAAAAGTATAAATACCATACTTTTGATCTATAAATCAACAAGTGAATAACATGTAAGTCCACTAGTTCTCCAGATCACTTCAAATACTTCTCAGAATATTGCAACATATGGGAGCAGTATGGGGGACTGTATCCTCCCAAACCCCCTGCTTTTCTCTTCTCTAGGGGACTGCATCCCCCAGACCCCCTGTTCTTCTAACCTTTTCCTAGTCCTTACTAAAACACCTACACCATACACTAATCCCCCAGTTAAAAAGCTACTCATATAGAACTTGGTTGCTGTATACTGAGTTATGGAAATAATTATTACAACTTCTAGTGAATGTCCCCTCCCCTAGCCCTAGTAAGCTTGTAAGCTATGAGCAAAATGACTAGGTAAATGGAACATTTAGATGAAAACACAGAATATAAAACATCAGGTAACCATAGTAGCAGTAGTTAAATGGATATTTTTGTATAGCTTTGAATGAAATATATGCCCTGCAAGTCTCCAGATAGGATATAAACAAATTAATTTATATCTACAGACCCAAGGTGTAAGAAGTGTCTTCATCCCACTTGGACAAAAACACCAAATAAGCATAAACCTGCTAATACTCAGCCTCTACCTTGCCCGCAAAATGATATCATAGCCAAGTTACCCCAAGCCGTATGCCAATATGATCATTATTTAGATACCAACTCTTTATATTACATGTTATTTGTTACCTGCATGAATAGTTCTCGTAGCTGCTGCTGTTCCGATATTATGCTTGAATCATCCTAGCTGCTAAAGCATCTATACTGTGCTCCAGCCAGAAACCACAAAAGGGCTTACATGGAATTTTATGTTGATGAGTGACCCGATTTCTGCTTTTCGTACACACATTTTATGTAGGGGACTTTAGCCACGGTTCCTGATCTGATGACATCCGTTCAGTGTTAGCGCAGCACTCTAGGAGAGTAGCAGTTAGGCTATACACATCACACTATCAAAAGTTAAATCTAATACATTACGAGCTATACGGTAGCACTGTATTTGTTCGTGATGTTAGGGCTTGGCTTGCATTTGAAAGAATGTGTGGCTTATAGTGGCGTATTACATTGGAAGAGCACTATGACTAAGCAATTGATAAACTTCTTGATGGCCCAGATATAAAGTACTCGTGGCTGCTGACGCTTGGTAGCTAAAAGCCCCAAGATGCGAATTGCATTGGTATGTGAATACTCAAGCAGGTTTTATATTCAGGGCACCAGTTGAGCCTGGCTTTTCTAGAGTTCAAACCTTATTGAAACCATGAGAACCTCCTCAAAGTTGTACATCTCTCCCTATTGTCTGACCGATTATTCAGGAGATTTGGGTGAGGCCAGCACCGCTGTATACACATACGAATATGTATACTTACCAAGTAGATAGTTCTGAGGATCGGAAACAAGCAGATATCACCAAGTGTATCTAGTTCGACCGAAAACTCATTGAAACGAAGTAGAATGAGCAAGTAAGGCTCTTATCAATCGAGTAATCTCATGTTTCGAATCTTTCTAGAAAGTGTAGACGAAACCGAAATCCATTTGACAATGTTCAACAAGCAGCTTACGGTAAACTGCCTTTGGCCGTGTACCTCTGTAGTCGAGCATTCTAGACACCAATTCTTTCATAGGGGGCTACTGATTCACTTCAGAATCTATTGCGCACGAAATTAATGAGACCACTGGATATCCTGTGGGATATAGTTTTGAGGGAAATCACATTTACCAAACCAGATGGTGATCTCCAAATAGACGTATGCGATACAACTCAGGAGGATAGAGGTCGCATTTCTCTCAGAGAACTTCAAGTGTACATCCCAGTTGAGTTCTTAGCCTTTAAATTCTTTCGAAAACCAACTTTACCAAACTGCCTTGGTAGAGCTCAGCGCAATCAGCATTTTCATTTGTGATTTTCAAGGCGGCTTATACCCAGTCCATGGGTACGAGGAGTACAGCAATACAACTGCATTGCTGCTACGGGCGACACTTACGACCGTACATGGGGCAATTTGTGAATTGGTGCGAGTCGAAGAAAGTGACGATCACTCGGTTGGCAATTGCTTTCTTCATCGGCCAGATCCACCTACATTGCTAACCTGGTAAACCGCGTGAACAGCTCCGATGACCTTCAACTGATCCCTACATGCGAGGTGATTTATCAGATCAATGAAATTGAAGTGTTTAGAAGGTAACCCGCTAGCCTTTCATGTGTGATGTCGGTAAACGCTCAGCCGAAGAATGCAATCCTAGAGGTAGAAACATCATAAAGTTAAAGATTCCGCCGTGTGAGCAACCCCCTCCAGCAAAGTATGCACCCGAACAGGGCGTCCATTGATACCGCCACTCACCTGTTGACCTGAACTGGCAGGAGTGCACGGGCTGAGACCAACACTGCAATCCCAGTCAAGCACAATACCACGACCACGCAGGCGACCGAGAGTACTGTGTAATATTTCTTCTACGGCAGACGTGAGTACTACTATTGGTTTTGATGCAGGTCTTTCAATTTCAGCTTGTTCAGCTATCCCTTTCACCAAATTGGCGGGGTTACAGTGACTTTGAATGACCTTCGACGCGTCCAAGAAAACGAGATGTTGAACGACAATGTGATTGAATTCTTTTTGAGGTGGGTTGCTGCCTACCGTCCTCAAAAATAGCCATGCATTGACCTCTTGCCTTGAAGGCTCCTCTATGCAAAGTTGCATGAAACGGATCCTGTATTAGCCAGCAAAGTCCACATCTTCAGCCCCTTCTTTTACAGCCTCGTCATTGATACGACAACAAGGTACCCGTCTCAAGACCTACTCTTCAAATGCTACCTCCTAATGCTCTCCATCTTAGCAAATGTACTGAGGCCAAGCTGCGTCGATGGACCATGGATGTGAACATTTTTGAAAAGCAATTCGTATTCATACCAATCAACAAGGAGTAAGCAGCCAAGTTCACTCGATTTTCAATGAAATGGATCATAAAAGTATAGTTTCCAAGACTACATTGGCTATTGGCATTGATATGTAACGCCAGCAAGCTATTCGAAAAGCTTGACAACGCGACTGAGGCCATCGACCAAGACAACCCTGGATCGTTTGTAGCGGACGTTACCTCTATGCCCCACCCCTCTAACATTCGCTTTGATTGCTAGGATGCCCTGGGTCTTTATCTTCGACTCGATGCCCAAGCGGAGCTACACTAAACTATGCAATCAATTGGAGGAGTATCTCAGAACAGAGGCGCGCCTGAGGTATGCACGTGAACCGCACAACAAGATTTCCAGGCGAACAGTCGCGGTAACTACTTTTCTATTGCTCGCTTCGCTCTACTTGATTGCTAATTTCCGGACCGCACCGAGACTCCGAAGCAGATGAACTTTGTGGACTGTGGAGTCCATCTTCTCTGCTATGCCCAGACATTCCTGAAGGATCCAAGCCGGTTTTATAGCATCTGTCAGGTGAGGTTTACCTGCAATCCCGTAGCATCTGAGCACCCCATTCTACCCATGCTTGCATCAAGGCGCAGAAATCGGATCCTAACGTGTGGCCAGGGCCAGCGGAAGCCTTGGCGTTAAGGAAAAACATCGGGGAGGTTATCCTTGCCACCGCAAAGGAGTATGCGCAGTAGCAACTCGATGGGATCGAAGGGAGTAAGCGATCAGAGATACTTGTACAAACAAATGGATGCCTGTACCTTCTCTGCCTTGCCTCATTTGTACATAGAACCTGTAGTTTATTTGAATGCCTCAACCTTCGCTGTGCTTAGCTATCTTGAAGAGCTGCAGTTTTGCGAGAAACGTGCTTGACATAAAGTTGCTATACGGAATGCATCCAGACCAGAACTTCTATTGTACGTCTTTAATCAATAGTGATGTCCATAAGCGGCAACTGATAGCCGAAAGATTCCTTCATAGGAAGCACAACAATAACAGTGATGATCTTCAAGTGTAGAAACTCGACCACACAGCCCGAGTGAATGAGTAGAATGAAATGAGAGACTTCAAGATAGAGTACAGGAAGAGGAGGTGATTCAGAAAAACGGGAGCAACTTCCCTCGAAATGCTTTTTAAAGATGTTTAAATAGAGTGATAAAGCTACTTGTACACGCCACGGAAAAGAGGCCCCTCTCCGCTGGAGCTTGTGGGCAAGATGTATTAATCCTAAGAGGTTTTGGGCCGTTTGGAAGGAGAATCGACTTCTTGCGATGCAGGCTCACGTTTGGCCATCGAACTGGTACTGCTGCTGCTCCGAGCCTCCTCTGCCCCCTTCTCTGGCGACAAGGTGGTGTGGACCCGAGTGAACTCCTGCTTCAAAGTGTTGAAGAACGGAGCGGTGGTCGCATCATCTTGCATCTGATTCTCCATCTGCAACAGAAAGATGTTAGCTACACGGACCAATTGCCCTCAACAGCCTAGCCTGCCTACATTCATCCACGGATGCTCTAACGCCTCATCCACCGTCAAGCGCTTTTCTGGATTGACTTGCAGCAGCTGCTTAATCAAGCTTATGGCTGGAGAAGACTTTAGGATGAATGCACCAATCCAAGGGCCAATTCGTACTAACCTTCAGGAGAAATATTGTCCCAATACGGGGATGGAAAGCCGTAGATTCCCTCTTTGATCTGAGACTGCATGTTTGGTGGTCCCAGCTCATCTACCATCAAGCTCAAGTTAGCAACAATCAACGGGGCTAATGCACAACAGCGGCCCTACCGGAGAAGGGGGGAAACCACACAAGCAGATATACAGGATCACCCCGAGGCTCCAGAGATCCACTTTCTTCGAGTATTGTCGGTGTTGCGGCGGCTGCAATACCTCAGGTGCGACATAATTCGGGGTTCCGCAGAGGGTTTTGATGAATGACTCCTCACCAACGATCTTGGCCAAGCCAAAGTCCGATATCTTCACCCGCAGTGGATCCCGCGGATCCAGGAGAATGTTTTCGGGCTTCATATCTCGGTGGGTGATTCCACGGTCATGCAAGTATTTAATTGCTTGGAAGAGCTGATAGAAGATAACTCTCGCTTCTGGTTCCGTGAAGCGCCGTTTCTTGACGATCAGGTCGAAGAGCTCACCGCCATCCACTAGCTCTAGAACTATGTAAAGGAAATCCTGCTCGTCGTAGACTCCGTGCGTTGATATGATGGATGGATGTTTGATCGCCATAAGTATGGCAATCTCCCGCTGCAGGGACTCGCTGAGTTTGGGTTTGTTGAGGAATCTCCGCTTGTTGATAATCTTGACGGCATATCTTTTGCCGGTGGTTCTATCCGTGGCTAACTTCACCTCGGCGAAATTACCCCTTCCCAACGTATTGCCGATGAGGTACTTCTTGCTGATAGTAAGTCCAGGTTCATTGGTTTCGGGACTGACCTGTTTGAAGATGTAGAAATTATCGTTGAACTTCTCATGCAACTTGGAATTGTAACGCGCCAACTGAATGGAATCCCCTTGCCGGATCTGTCTTCGTTGGTTACGCCCTATTTTCTTTCCATTTACGTAGGTCCCATTCGTGCTCAAATCCTCAATAAAAATGCAGTCCACTGGCCCAGTCTGGGTCTCTACTCTGTTTTCCTTGAAAATCAAGCAGTGTCGGTTACTGATTTGCGGATGAGTGAAAATGACATCACATTCGCTATGTCTTCCCAACAAATATCCCCGACCATCAGTCTTGCTGAGGTAAACGGTGGGATACTCGGGGTTAATAGACTGTAGAATCCCCCAATGCGTCGTAGGAGTGTCTTCAATTTGGCTAGAAGAATCATTCGAAGGAGTTGAGTCAATAGGCTCGGTAGAGCCATTTTCTGAGACCAAAAATTCCGCCTTCCTGAGGAAAGATGCTTGAGAATCAGTTCGCTTCGTGGGAATCGTGCCTTCATTGGTGCTCTGTCCAATCGAAGGATCAGAGGTAACTTGCGGACCGATTAAGGGAAGTTCATCTACCATCATACTGGAGCCCTTTGAAAATAATGGATCTTCAAGTGAGAACGGTAGTTGTTGATCAGCCATATATTGTTAATTGATAACCCAAGGATAGAGAGAAATATGTAGTCAACACCAAAGGTGGGGGTATTTTGCCAGAGTATACAGAAATGGAGAATTTCAGTATGTCGAAGTTTTCAGTTCTAAAGAGCAGCGTAAGTTTGCTGAAGCAGTGGTCTTCTGCCGAAGAGATGTGGTTTATATTAGGCTGAACATACCATAAAATTAGAACAAAATGCAACCAAAGGCCAACGCTTCAGGAAGCAAAGAAAACCACACTTAAGGATATGATATTCCTGGTTCCAGGCAAAGTAAACTAGTATTCCAAAGAACTCTTAATTGCTTGAGGGTAAGCTTTTAAAGGCTGGAAATGATTATAAGTTAATAAATTCCAATCGCGTGTGTCCCATATCAACCGGCTGCATCTTCGAAAAGATTAAGGTTGGATCCGGATCACATGAGCGATGATCGCAGCCCAAACATACCAATCATGAAGCTGTAAATAAACCGAAACCCCTTCGGCAATGCTGTGACGAGCCGTTGTCCATGATGAATCTTATGCTGGAGTGCGCCGTCAACAACAAATACTACGGATTGCACCGAGGTGCGACTGACCCACCACATCGAGTTATCCACAGCGATCTTTTGCCTGTTGGAGCCTGCCTAGGAAGAGTTGAAGCAACGCTCTGTAGTCACTCGATACCAACGGGCTCCACATTACCCCTGCAGTCCGCGATAACAACCCAACAAAAAACTGGGACCTTTCTGGGCCACAAAAACCACTAGAAACACTTGAGCCAAGGATTTCCTTTTCGGTGAGTGGCTTCCTGATGAGCAATTGCGATTTCAGAGTGCTACGGAAAGCCCTAGGATCAGACTGACTTTGGAGAGTGGAATTTTCTCATCTGAACCAATGTCTTAGGATCTATAATTCTGGATTGGTTGGGCATGCGCTTTGGCACAACCTCTGTTTTCCGGCAACCCAATGGCCAGTGGCATAGATAGAAACCGGATGGGGCACTCTTTAGGCAGCATTGCACCCAAGCATTATCTTGTCCCGTTATTCAAAGACACAACCGCTGGACCTTGGTCCCGCAAAAATCGGCCGGGCTGGCACTCTTGTCTGGGGTACATGTTCGAAACGCCCTGCTGTCAGAATAAGAAAACGACAGGAAATTCCCACTCAGTTGCGTTCCATACACATCATCGCAGTGGGTGTGTTGGAATCCAAGCAATCAAACGCCCTGAATAATGCAAGAGCCACTATTGTCTGGTGGGGACGAAGCACTGTTCATTGGTTCATCTCATCGAGATCTCCGAATTTGAGGGTGTTAGTTACGCAACGCTAAGCTGGTACAAATGCTGACGCTATTGCTCTTGGAACTCTGTTGAAACCGGTGGGAAAAGCTGGAACTTTTGGATTCTAGTGGTCTCCACACTAGTTCAGTATTTTCGTTATATCAGGTCCTGTGCGCTCGTCCAGACATCAGTGACGGCTCTCAGTGGCCGGACATGCTCGCTGTACTTGTCCTATAGGCTGTAAGCCTGTAGGGCTACCTGGATGCTTGGATGGTGTCGTACATTGCTAGACCTGTTTCTAAAAGCAAGCATAGCCTATGTAGTTCATATCTATCGATGGCAGTTAAGCATCCTCTGATTAACCCGAATCGCACCAATAGAATGAACTCTGTTTGACAGAATCTAGGCCGTGAAGGTGAAGGTGAAGTGTGATCGGCTAAGTAGCGTTCACCTGCAGCTGTACTCGGAAATGAAGATGTGACAGAAGGAAAGCACCTCGTCAGCTTGTACCACAGAATTGCGGTGGGCAAGATGAATTCGACGATTCCGATGGAACAAATAGCGATTTCTGGGGAAATTTTGCACCCAAATCTACTGATTCGTATATTTATGATCCAGATGAATCCCATCAGTTTCGTGGTATGCATACTGGCAGAGTAGTAACAATGTATGAAAGGCACATGCTAGAATGCATCGGGCGTTGTGGTGCTCACACCTTGCGTCATAAATTCTCAAGCAGCATCTCCGGCACATACACCTTGGGCCCTGCCCATTAGGGACTGCAACGACCTTTTGGGTCGTTGTGCTTTTGGCTATTTCAACACGCCAGGAATCGCTGAAGCTGAATCTTTGGGTAACACAATCCACTCGATTAGAATCCATTTACAAATTGTCGGTCACTACTTTTTACCCAATTTGAGCAGATTTACCGAGCTGTTCTGGTGACATCCTCTTAATAAGCCAGCGCTGATAATTTGGTAACACTAACCTTGGGGTTGTACTGTGGACGGTCTTCGTAAGATGGGGACTCCTAGAATCGCCCAAAAGCTATCTTGTGCACATCTCCACAATCCTGAACAAGCGGTCAAAATATGCTCCGAATCTAGTCCCTGGCCGATGAGAGGGTATCTATATCCGGGCCACTTGGTGCAAGACAAAAGCATGTTGGCCACCCAAGTCCCCAGCATTGATACAATTTCCAACAGGAACCTATTGGATGACTAGACATCCCGGATTCCATTGGGATCTGGAATTAACCAAAACGAAAAGCAAGGGCCCCTTTATTAAACTAGTAGGGAACCAAATTAGAATGGGTTACGGACGTGGGTTGGACTATTGAGAAGGCAGAGGACTGTTTGTTAGTGAATTATCAACCGCGGTTTGTGCAACTCCGACCAAGACTCTTGGTGTTTGGAAGTTGCGCTGGGTGCGGTATTAGAGACATTTGGTGAGATTAAGCGGCTATCATGTAATACCTCATTTTTGACGCATTGGCTCAGATTTAGTACGGATCATATCAATGGCCACTGCTGTCAAATATTCACTGCTTTTATTTTGGTCTAGTCACATCCTGTCCCTTCTGCCATTTTATCCATGACTGATGATCTTCAATATAGTTGATTGTATGATAGGCATCAATTGGCAGAGTTACAAGTTTGGTTGTTTCTAAGCGCATTGGTCATGAGTACCCTATACATTCGGCCGAATATGGAGTTTAGTGGCTGTCACCAGTAGGTTCATGAGTACGAAGTGCGTTTGCGACTTTGGAGTTTACCAGTTTAATAATGTTGCCAACTTTTAAATTTCAAAGTTGCAACTTTCTTGGGTTTCTGGGGTACTCATGTTGAAGGTGGCAGTGGGAAATTGAATATTGTTTCAAGCATTTAGAAGAAAGGGTGGTTTTCACTTGAGGACTTTTGAATTGGAATGAAGCATGTTCCAAAAATCCAACTTATCACCCAACCATCCTTAAACCATAAAAATCCTACTTTGATTGAATTTGATGTCTATTCACTTGAAAATAGTTTTGCATGATGTTCACTGATTCTTGGATATTGTGAAATACTGGAAGTAATCAAATATTTCCAACACCTCCAAATGACTCCAGACTTTGTACGCAGCCTGTTGGGCTATTGATCAAAGCATTCTTATTAAATTAACGAAACCTTGTGAGTACATTTCTATATGGTAAGCAAAAAACCATACTTTTTCTAAATCCCCAAATAATCCCCAAGCCTCCATCACTCTTTCAGCAGGACCTTGATTATTTGTTCTAAATTGCGGGAGTCCCCTAAAGTTGTAAATTTTCCAGAGCTTCTAGTTGGATCCTCCCCGCGTTGTTCTAAATGTATAGACACTTCATTTCAATCCAACAATCTAGCAAGTGAAAGCCCCGCTTTCTTATTAATCCCAAAATACCTTTCAAGTGCCCAGCCCCACTTGCTTTATCACCCAAGGTTGATTTCTACCGATTCACATGTGGTGATTTAATGAGACCCATCAAAAATATCTACTAGGGAAACGCAATATGTCAGCAGCCTACTGCATTGAGGTAAGTAGGAATCGGAAAGAAATTGGGAGCGTCAGGATACCAGTGGGCTTGATGTCTGTTGGTCCGTTTTGCAAAATCAAAGGATTATGTTATTGAGACATATGTGTAAGGGTTGGGAGTGTTGCTATCTCCCAGTATATCCACAACTCAGAGTATGAATCGATGTATTCTCTGACGAATGCTACCACAAGATATACTGCTCCTATTATCTACAGACAGTAATGGAGCAAGAGCAAGCCAATGTGTAAATTGTCATTTATATACCATGTGTTAGGCATTATTCACTAGCTCTGTAGCCAAGCAGCAAGTGGGGGAAGGGACTTGGTAGAGTATGCCAACAGAATATATTTGGCAACGAATGAAATGATGCATCTGTAGTGAGATCTGGAACCTGGAACGAATTGATATCTTCAGCAGATGGTAAGGTACTCAAGATCTATTGACCAAGGAATTGGTAAACATGATTCGGTCAGGATTTCGTATTTCTGGTGCTGAATGCAGAGCATGGAAACACCATTCCAATAGCACAAAATAAAAAGGGGGCAGGGTGCTATTTTGCAGTAATGTGTTTGACATAAATATTTGGTTCATCTGTTCGGCAGACTATGTATAGGGGGATCATGGGTGGTATGTAGATGAGCAAGCGAGTCTCAAGCATTCATCAGGAAGGAAGGCCCAGGTTCAGCTGATGCATATACAAGAATGTAGAGGAATACCTTGGTTGACAGCTTAAGTGCTTCAACGGATTGGGTACCAATATTGGTGCCACGTTTGTATAACTTCTCAGGATGAATGAACAAGCGCCCCAGTAATCATGATATTAACCATATAAGTAATTGGCTAGTCTTATAGATCGAATCAATGAAACGCTACTGCAAGGACCATCAGTTTCTCTTGGACTTGGGGATTCCGTTAAAACACTTATGCTCGCGAGCGGCAAGCCCTCAAATCGAAATCTCGTCTTGAGCGCCCAGGCGGGATAATTTCTTATATGGATATTTTTCGGCTACATCTCTAAAAGGAAAGCTGCCGCTTTTTGATCTTATGAACGAGATTGTCAGCGGATACATGGAAGGAAAATTTCCCAGAGATAACACAAATAAAGCGATGAAATAGGCCCAATGAGAATGCTCCGAAATTAGAGTTCTGTATGAGAATATGCATTGCGCAGCCCGGGCTATTTTTGGCTTCTCGGCCAGGTCACACGTTGGCTTGGCTAATTCAGCCACTCAAGACTAGCGCAGCTTTTCGCTCTTGGGCAAGCTGCTGCTTTGCTCCATCACCACTCTGGATTAGGAAATCCGCGCTTCATCTTGAGCCTTCGGATTGCTCATGGTCGGGTAATTGGGTCCGGCTATCTCACATTGATGGATCCATGTCACAGTGCGTTGAACTCAAACTTAAACTGCCAATGGCAAACGCGGTGCAGTGGATCATCTTGTCCATCTACAGGGAATTGCCCAGTGATCCAATGGGCGAGCGTATCGATGGTTTGACCCTGTAGTGCCATTTGTCTTGGTGGCTGCTCCGGACACTTAGCTGTGCCTACACAAAGGATAGATCCCCCGGATGGACTGACGTGTCGGGCTGACTATCACGTGCCTGACCTGGTTAGGTCAGTCGATCCTCTGAAACAGAAAAAGGAGGGCGCATGCATTGAACCATGTATCATTGCTGGGGGCTGCCTAGGCACCTCATTTAAGGGATATAGCGCCCTTGGCCTATCAGCTGCATGGAATGGTGAGCACGAGTTTATCCGATTGAAACACTAATGTCGTCATTGAGTGAGCGAAGCATATTAGCTCCAGGCCCTGCCCCGGCTTGAACCACCATACCAACCACTTGGGTTGTGGAAAGGAAGCGTTATCTGGAAACATCAGATTCTTAATTCCGCCTCTTAATATCGGATATACCAGCAGCCAGGATCACCCGATTGGCTGATCAGAGACCAGGTGTGCTCAGTACAGGCCAAAAAGTACCGCTTACTAAGATTTAGCTCGCCCAGATTCGCTGAGAGATACTTGGTTGTTGAGACTGCATAGCTTAGAATTGATTAAGAGGGGCCACCCCATTGGCTTGAATGGGGATTGTAATTCCTCCTGGACTCTCGTGAGACTTGCGATTGGCATACGATGTGGTGTGGAGGTTATTCTTGGCCAGCATACTGAATGTTAATTTGCCAGGGGATTTCTGGGGCAGGCGTGTTCGGTGTGGTTCCCAGGTTGGGTGAAGTGCTATATGCGCAAGATGATCGACAGCCAAGCGGAAGCCGCGGAGCAAGAAGTGCCGAAATCATCTCTTGATGGCATATGTATTCGAGGTCAAGTGATCCGGTGTGATGTTTCCAACAGAGTTTTCTCTTGGCGGTTACGGATTCTCGGTCGGACGCCCATTCATCTGGCAGTAATACCAGTCAGACTAATGGCAGTTGGGATCTGGAAGCGTGGATACGATGAGGTGCACTTGCATAGGTGCTCCTAGCGACTGCCAAATTTGGAGGCCCGTGTGCAGCACAGGTGCTACAGTGTTTGCCACTCAACCACTGCCCGAAGCCCTCTCTCTCTCTCTCTCTCTCTCTCTCTCTCTCTCTCTCTCTCATACTCGCAACGAGCGCTGGATAATCCGAGATGCGGTTGTTTTCCTCCATAATGGCAGAGGGCCGCCTTGGACTCATTTGGATGACACATTGACTTCGGTTACATGGTCAAATCAAGTTGTCGGCTTCCTGCTCTATCGGAACTGCATTTCCCATTCCGTACATTTATCCCCTACCTCAATAGAAATAGTGTTACTAATTCAGTCCATGGAAATTGGTTTTGTCCTACTTGAGGACGAACCAACTCTGATAATTTCGCTGAGCTGCGGGATCGGAATCTTTTCAACGATTACACAGATTGGGCCTATTTTTTGTTCATTTGCGAATCTTGGATTCTCCCCACACATATGATGTCAGTCCCTAATCTCGCTTAATTTTCCTTCAACTATCAGTCGCATTCATATCGGGCTTCTTCACTCTGATCGCGCATATTGTTTCGCATCCTCTTTCTTCTCCGTTTTATCTTGACCAACTTCATAGCCGAACGATATATTCGCAGCCAGTTCCAAGTCACCGGTTCCAGCCTATCTCCTACTAATCCGTACAGCCCCAACGTTAGTGTAGAAGTTTGCATTTTCCACAGACCCCCCTCTAGTCCTTCGATACGCTTCGACAGTGACTTTCCATAGCATTACTATCCACTGAATGTTCTCCGGGGAAACCCCTTATCATGGTGAGAAAATGAACCGTTTAAACCACATTAACCCTTTCCCAAGTCCCCAAGTCACCGACTTTTCAAAGCTAACTAAGAGAAAAAGACTCACCCAAGCTTGCGAAGGCTGTCGTAAGAAAAAGGTGCGTTGCGATGGAGGTAAACCAGCGTGCGCCAACTGTGCTAGACGTAACATTGAGTGTACTTATGTGCCGAGCACCAACAAACGTGGCCCTCGGCAAGGGTACATCGAGAAGCTAGAAAAACGCCTGGATATGATGGAAAAATTGCTAGAGCCCTTAAAGCCAAACGAAGGAGAGGGAGCGAGCGAAATGGAGGGCAAGGCCGAATATGATATGCAAGATATTGATTCCGAAGGGAGTGGCAGATCAGAGTCCCCGGAGGCTTCTAGTTCTAGGTCACCGCCAACCACAGCCGCCCAAGTTCAAGTTCAAACTCAATCACAACCCCCAAACGCCCCCCCTCAAACAAACTCATCTGTATCTACTTCATCATATCTTGCCACAGTCATCAACGACCATACACCTAGCCAATATTCGAGGGAGATGGATATGGAGTACCCCTCCCGGACGGAGCCCGTTTCCCCCAAACTGGGCGCCACCAGTCCTTCAGTTCACCCAGCCAATGCTGGATACGCCAGCGGCACCATTCTTCACAACGAACACTACGGCAACTCGAATGGAAACGAGGCGCCCCTCCAGAAGCAAAGTGTTCTGGTTGGCGTATTGTCGTCAAGTACCAACTCCAACCCCTACATACCGCAGGCCACAGTGTCAACCGGCGATAATTTTGAAACTCTCGTGAATCTTGTCACCCGCTCGTGGGTGAGCGATAACCGGGTGCGGACATTCATTAAAGACGAAGGATACACGCCAACCAGCAACAACCCATATGATGCAGGCCCTACAAGGCCTCTAGCGTATCCGGAGATCTCCGAGCGGTTGATCAATGCCTACTTTGACCTGGTGTACCCCCAATACCCAATTGTGAACCAGGTGAAATTCATGCGGGATCTTGAAAGCGGAAGACAATCGGAGTTGTTGCTAAACTGCGTCTACGCAGTTGCCGCTCGGTATGTCAACCCCGGGAATCTTGATTCGAAGCATACTTTTGCCGCCGGGGATTATTTTGCGAATAGGGCCAAATCAATCATGGGACAGTATTGCGACGATCACACCATCTCCAACGTTCAAGCACTATTTTTGCTGGCGCTTCACGCGTATGGCAGTGGCCATGGGTCCGGAGGTTGGCTGTATTCCGGTAGGTGACCTGTTTCTTCTAGCTCTCCTACGAATCGCCACTAAACGCAGGTTTCTTTGATCGTTCTTTCCTTGGAACCAGGGATGGCGACGAGGTAAGTGATTCTCCATGACTGGAGGTGTTTTTGCCGGTGGCTAACGAGGCATTCAAAGGATGGCACAAGAAATAGGCATGAACCGCGTGGACGAGAAGGCGACGGACATCGATGTTTTCCAAGAATTCAGCTGGATGGAGAAGGAGACATGCCGAAGGATATGGTGGTCTCTGTACGCCTTAGAGCGGATCATATCCATTGGAACAGGCCGGCAAACTGTGATTGATGAGAACGAATGCGAAGTTATCCTTCCTTCCGACGATCGCGCTTGGGAGCTTGGTAGTGAGCAGGCGTCTGCAATGGACAGCCATTACCATCCGGATCCTGGCTCATCCTCACCAGGCGGCCTGGCCTATCTCGTAACCCTGACTACCATTATGGGGCGTGTATACCAATTCCAAAACCGGCTGAAGTTATCCCGTGGATCTCCCTCCAGTTTGCACGCCGAATTCGCCATTCTGGATGCCGCGTTGGTTTCATGGAATATTTCGTTGCCCACCAAGTTTCAGTTTGGCCCGGGCGATCCCTTGCCACCCGGGCTCAACGGAAGATTTGCTGTATGGATACGGCTGATGTATTACGCAGCCCTAATCACCTTGCATCGATCCAACATTGGATGTACCGACTCGGGCCCGACCTTCCCGGTGTCCCTTACATTTGCCAATTCTTCCTTCGATCGCTGTATATCCTCCGCCAACGGAATCACCGAAATCCTTAGCAAGATCCAAGCCACACCCGAGTACTTTGTACACTCTAGCATACCATTAATCACATACATCTCGGCCGGGATTCATGTTAAGAATATGTTCTCGAAAGATCAACGAATCAGCACAACGGCCAAGCAGTGCCTTGACATCAACTACAGTGCCATGGACAAACTAAAAGCGCAATGGGCCCAGTGCTTTAGGTACCTGGGGATCTTGAAAGACATTGAAAGTACCATGCAGAGACTGAACTCTTGAGAAATGCTGTTCACCCCTTGTTGTATTTAGTTATATGGATGCTTCCCCGTAGCATTCACTGTCCTCTTCATCACGACACACGGTCACTTGAGTCATCAGCGATTTACGTGGTGCTGGCATCTTCCTTTGCAATACTTTCCCCTTTATTCTCCCCCAAATTAAATCGTTTCCCCTCATTGTAGTATTTCACAATCTCTGTCTACTAGAATATTACTGCCTTCCCTTGGGAACCCTTGTGAGCCTAGGTACCGATGGATCTCTTGCACATCATTGAACGGATGAGCGCGTGGTTGATCACGAAGGCCCCCTATCCACCTTCCCGCTCGAACCATGGCTCCCCCACTCTTCCATATCTGGGTTACTAGCCGTATTTAAATTCCCTACCATTGATGCATCACACCTGTCGCATGAATTTTGGCTTGGCCTAGGCATTAAAGACCCCGAAAACTTACACCAGGTCTTCCACCATAGAGACGTTAGGTCGGCTTTTTCAACCCTCGGTTAGTTGGCCACGCAACTAGCGAGGCGGTCGCCCTCTTCAATCTGCGCCCGTAACCATCCCACTTGAAGCCATCAATAGTCGCCTCTGGGCGCATCATCCAAAGAGTTCCCGAGGGATCCAACCCTGGGCCATGCTTAATCCTCATCCCTGTTCGGACTTCCCTCCCCTCTCCCCCTCCCCCTCCCCCTCCCCCCTCCCCCACTGCACTCCCACGTAATTTTCTCGACCGAGTAAACCGACCTCGGATAAATCCCATACCGAGTCGGGAAAAGCTCATCAACGCAGGGTGATACTTAGGGTTAGATCCCCCAGGGCCAGAATCCAAGATCAAATAAATCCCCAAAACGGTTCTCCCCTTTCCCGCATCCCTCCTGAAACGGTAACCACGTAACGGTAATGGCAGGGATCACCAGCCGGCCCCCTTGTCAGGTGGGGGTTGATTGGGAGGTGCGGCTCATCTCCGGATGATTCTTACTGGATTCCCTCCTGAGCAGCCGACTCCATGCCAAGATCCCGCGGCTAATGAGATGTTCCTGGTCTCATGGATGCTGGAGCAGTGTGGGTTGGCTCGGGAGAGGCGGTAGGCGTGAACCCAACCGCGTACGTTATCTGCGAGGTCTTCGATTGATCCGAGCCGAACGCACTACAGCTCAACCATTCCTCAAGAGAGACCAACCCACGTGTGGCGGCAGGGGGGGATGCTTCAATGAGATGGCTGGAAAAAGGGGGCGGTGGGGATGAAGCCTGGATCAAGATAGCCAGTCATGCTCTCCCGGCCTAGAAATATTTTTCCGTCCCTCGGTCCATTGGAGTGATCTGGAGTTCGTGGCTGTCAATGGGGTAGCGAGCAATCACCAGGGTTCACCTATGCCATTTATGGGAATCGGGGATGCCCATTCGTTTTGGGTGCCGCTCCTCCTCTATTTTGAGGACACGAGGCTTCAGGTGGGCCAGAAATACCTGCCTATTTCCGGATCTGGATACATTGTACTTCCAGCAGGAAGTTGCGTCCGAGGGCCGGTAGCAGTAGCGGTGCGGCGTGTGTACTCAATGGTCCTTTGTGCGACCGAATAACTCCAGTGCCACCCATCAGAAATTCAATTTCTGATGCAAATCCGAATTTTAAGCTCATCAAGCTGAAACCTTGAGAACAATGCATGCTTAACGTTCTTTCGGTTGTCTGACATCTGCTGGGGCGGGAGGCAGACAAGGGCATGCCGAAAATTTCGCCTGTCCTGAAACATCTTCCCTCCCCCCCCCACAGCCATCACTCGCCAATCTTCGTCAGGTTGACGTTATCGTAGCGCCCTGCATCCATGGCCCCCAACTTCGGTGAGAATTGGTCGATCTCGTCGCTCGCGAATGAAATGGTGCTGCATATGTCTGAGCCAGACGAAGCCACTGATTGGACGGATTCTATGGTGGTTGCCGCCTTCAGAGATACACGCAAATAAGTTGGACGCCATTGTGGTGCGCGGCCGTTTCTGCATATCGCCTAGGCGGGAAATCGTTGGTTCGACCCCCTGCCTCTCGTATGGATCTAATCCACCTGCGTAGTCTGGAAATACACCAATACCACATATCCCACATCCCACATCCCACTATCAGCCGCGCATCTCGAGTGAGTCACATCACTCTCTTTCTAGACTGTTCAGTCCCGACAACTCACTTGTGCCAGATGCCTTCTCTGGCGTAGTCGGTAAATCCCACCCCCAACACACCGCCAATGCGGTTGGAGAGCGGGTAGCTGTGTCATCAGAGGGTTGGGGGGGGGAAAGTTGGTGCGTACTAATTGTCTGCCGGTCTTTTTACATTCAATCTGGGATTGGAGGGAGTGAGCGGTTCAGAATTTTAGCTTTACACCCCGACTTGCTGGCCTACCCTAAGCGCGAGCACTCCTTGCACCATGATATTTGGCCCACACCTATGCACACCTGATTTTGGTGCGGGTGCTCCGAGGAAAAGGGGCCCCTCGAGCTAGGATCCAAGTAATCCCCGGTGGATTGACTGCTTCATCGATCCCACCAGCTAGCTACCTGGTTGGATCTCTACATATGGGCGTATGCAACCGTGGCCGGCTTAGCATGCTGTGAGCGGATATTAGGTGATTCGAGCGTATTGCTCTTGTTGGCCATTGGACTGGCCCCAAGTAATGCCGCTCGTGAAATGCCATTGCAGCTGGCTGGTTCGAGTGGGCACCTTCTATGTAAGGTGTCGGTCCAATACCATCCTTACTCTGGCCAGCTCAGAGATGTGGGGTTTTATTATGTCCGACTTGGCACCTGCCCAATGGAAATGTCCGTTGCACACTTCCAAGGTCTCGATCGATCCAGTGGCTGACCGTTGGGAAATCTCCTAATCGTCTTCGGGATCGTTCGTTCGGAGCGATCGATGCGGGGGAGGGGAGGGTTCTACCTTAGCTACTGGGACGTGTGCACGCTTTGGTTCATTAGGGATGCTGGATGGCCGATGACCAGCAGTGGCGATAGGACGAGACCAAGTGGGTTGTGGGTGATTCGTAGGGAAGAGGCCTTTTTTAGCCAGCGTTTCTAAAAAATGTCCCCGATTTGATACCATCTCGATGGACAACCACCGCTAGCCACCCGGCTGTGGATTTGGAGTGACCGGTGGAGATGCGAACTTACGGGTTTTGAGTTACAGAAAGGGGGGCCAGGAAATACACTCAGTAGGTGTACTATCTGCACAAAAAGAACTACAATAACCTGTCTAAAAGCCATCACAAAGCTGAGTTCCCATGACTAAGATGTAGTGAAACTATCAGAGCACATTACAAGGCCATCATAACAGAATTGCACCACAAATATTCATGAAAACCTGGCCACAGCCTTACCCATTGAATCTATCAGTGCTCCTACCTTTGCTGTATTATGACTGGTCTATTTGAGGTGAATACCCAAACACACCTCTACTGTGGCTTACACCAAACTAGTCTATCCCTTGTACAGCTCACTAATACTGATCCAAGGGCCACTCTCAGCTAGTAGCTCCATACAGCTTGCATCTCAAGGAGTTCCTCCAGCTTAACATCCATCTTGAATCTCCTTGACAGGATCCCTATAGCTTTATGCCATGATGTGTTCACAGGCTCCCATATTCACTGCATATGATATATAATTATGATGATCATGTCAGAAAGCAGTCTCAAAATTAACATCCTATGACTAAGGGATATTGATCCCATCAGGTCACCACACAAAGACCATTAAAAAAGTCAACCCCCAGATTTCATAGAAAACTTGGTTAAAAAATTTCATCACAACAATACATAAGTGGCTTTTGATTGGTTCTATGCCAATTCTCTCACTTTCTGATCCCAGACACTCAATCACCCCCTACATTTGTGTACATTGATTGGCTAGTGTCTCTTCTTTGCACTCATTACTTCCTGACTCAACCTATGCACTTACTTTTCATGCATATGAATAGGTTTATTTGTGTTAAAACTTCAGTTGTAGCTCAATGGCCAATTGTACTGACCTATACAAGTCCCTATACCCAACACTAACATTAAGTCCAACCCCACACTCAACAAGTAACTCCATTAAAGTCCACCATTAAATAAGTATTTCTTCTATAGCACTCTTGTTCTATGACTTTGGCAGAAACCCTATGGCTTTAAGCCATTGTTCACTCACTGGTTCCCATACATCCTGGTCTTTAGCTGGCACTGCAAGGTCTGGAATCTCATCTGCCAGTCATTACAATAAATCCCTACAATATTCATGTGTGTATTCTTGGGCATTGCTCATGAAGAAGTGCTGCAACCTCTTGGTGTGCCAATTGATGCTCTAAAACTCCACTGTAGGCATTGCAGTAGTCTTTTGAGCTCTTGGTATTATTGCTTTGTCAGTCAGTGGGATCTCCACTCAATCCAAAATGGAGGATATGCAGGCTGTGGTCAACAAATTGCCTTTCTCTGCAAACTCATCTACATCACTGAAGTTCAACTTGACTGGCTATGCTTCCCACCATTTTGCAATAGCTGTTGCTTTCTTGGTAGTTCCACTTGGCTATTATGAGATTCAGCATGTTCCAGGCTGGCAGCATTAATTGGTGAGAACTGCAGCTTTTTTCTTGTGCTTCCTTGTTTCTAAATTGGGTAGGCTCTTTCCCCTTTACCTTTGCCTTTATCACTGGCAGGTCTTTCACTCCTACTCTGACCAAGTGCTGCTTGTGTAGTACTATTTTTTCTCCTTGATATATGTGGTACTGGCACATCTATATCTTCCTGCTTGTCCCTTACCAGCACTCCTCTGGCTTCCTGACATTTCTTTGCCACTTATTTGGTGCTTGCAGCCCTGCTTGTGACAAGCTCTTGAGAAAGCTGCTGATTTTTATCCATAACACCCTTGTTCTTCTGCCTTTGATAGTTTCTGCTATTCTTGAGATACTTTCATACCATACCAATGCTAGCCCAAAATCTGTTTGCTTGCTTGAATCCAGGATAATGCTCATGAAACAGATCAAGCACATTCAGCCTGCCTTTCAGTTCCTGTTGGTCCCATGGTATCCCAGCCTTAAGGTGACGCTGTGCTAGAATTCTTGCGGCTTCTTCATATTAGCCCACACTTCATCATTACACTCAGCAGCTTCACAAATCTTCAGTGTCTCTGGATTTTTTGGCTTGGGTATATATATTGGAGTCTCTCCCTGCAATGATGTGATGGATTGCTCAGTGGGCTGTTCTTTGGGCGCAGTTGTTGTGCTTCAAACACTTTATGTTATTGCTCTGCTGCAAAGTTAAGGAAATGGCTCAATTTGGTCTGTGACATTGAGCCACTTATGTTCCTTCTTTGCAACAAAGTGACTGTGTTCTTTACCTGAGGTATTGACTGTTCTACATGTATTAACTGCTCATCCTGTCTCTGGACTATTTATGGATTTTTCTAGGCCATTGCATCTATCCTATCAGCCACTGCACCTGATTGGTTCATTGATGCTTTGGTATGAGCTGGCAACAAGTTTACTACTACTGGTGGTGGAGATGTTATGACAGTCATTTGCTGGTGTTCCACCAAAGGTACTGCATTTGCTGAATTTTTATCTGCCTGAGCATAATGATTAGCTTGCAGCAGGGCAGAGATTCTTAATTGACTATTTGACTGAGAGCTTGAGGAGTCCACAGTATTACCTTCAGTGGGCACACTATTAACATGTCCTTTGTGGATGTAGCCCCACTTGTTGCAGAGTATGTCAGAGCAAGCTGTTGTCCAACCATTCTTCTGCTGCTGTCTGCAGTGCAGCTTGGTTAGGAACCAGACAACTTTGTTTTTATTTGGCAGCATACATGTGGAAGTGAGTCAAGCTATATGGGAATAGTGTTAAATATATGTATGTATGAGGTGCCACCGCTTTATTAATTAAGCTTGTATTGATGGGTCATCATCAAATCTTACATTCTTGCAGGCTTAATGTCTCAAATGCAGGACTGCATTAAGTTCATACCAGTATTACCCAGAAGGTGCCATAGTAGTATTATGTTGTTGAGTATCAGGCTGCTTGCTTCATGGACCAGACTACCTTGATTTAACACTGTAATAGCAGAGAAGAAAGCCCATGTAGCTATTTTAACAAGCCTCTCAGCCATTAAGCATGCAGATGAGATAGGAGGTATCACAAGGATCATGGCCAGTGTTTTGCCACATAAGTCATATTTGAGCATCCATCAGTCACTATTGTACCAACAATATCTTGCCAGACTCTTGATACTTCTATGACAGTACCTAGCTATACTTGTCACCTTAAACTAGCTGAGTCAGGTGAGTTTGTGACACCTTTTGGCCCACCTTAGCCTTCTGAATACGGAGTATACAATGATAGCTCTGAGATAGAAGGATCACTGATAGATTGTGACTTTAAGTCCCATCACACAGGCCCCTCTCAAGCCCCCCAAAATCCTAGTATACAATGAGACCACACTAGTTAAAAAATACCAAGGATACTTTATAGAGCCATGTCAGCCCAGTGATCCATTTACTGGTGAATGATGCAATGTTGTGGCTAGTAAAGTGGTGTTCTTCCATCAATATCAGTGATGGGAGCTTGAGGACTTATTGCTACTGGTTGCCAAGTTAAAGTCCTGTGACTAAGAGGTATTGATCCTGTCAGGACACTGTCCAGAGACCATTGAAAAATTATTGCACCCCAGATTTCACAGAAAACTTAGTCAAAATTTTTCATCACAACAATGTATAAGTGGCTTTTGATTAGTTCCCTGCCAGTTTGCTCACTTTCTGATCCCAGACACTCTATCACCTCCTACATTTGTGTGCATTGATTGGCTATTGCCTCTTTTTCACACTCCTTACTTCCAGACTCAACCATTTATGTTACTTTTCATGCTTACAAATCAATTTTTTTCCATTGAAACTTCAATTGTACCTCAATTGCCAATTGTATTGACCTATACAAGTCCCTATACCCTGCAGTAACATTAAGTCCAGCCTCACACTCAACAAGTAACTCTATTAAAATCCACCACTCAAAAGTAACTCCATTGAAATCCACCACTCAATATGCATTTCTGCTGTAACACTCTGCTTCAACAACTTTGGCCAGAACCCTAGGGCTTTACGCCACTGTATATTCACTGGTTCCCATACATCCAGATCTGCAGCCAGCACAGCAAGGTCTAGCACCTCATCTGCCAGTCTTAGCAATAAGTTGTTACAATATTTCAAGTGCATTTCCTTGAGCACTGCTCTTGAAGAAGTGCTGCAACCTCTTGGTGTGCATACTAATGTTCTAAAATTCCACCAAAGGCATTGTGATAGTCTTTTTAGCTCTTGACATTGTAGCCTTGTCTATTGGTAGACATTTCTCCCTTTACCTTTTTCTTTATCACTGCCAGGTCTTTCACTCCTACTCTGTGTCAGTGCTTCTTGTAAAGAACTACATTTTCTCCTTGATAAATTTTGCTCTGACACATCTCTTTTGGCCTGCTTGTCCCTTGCTGGCACTCTTCTGGCAACCTGACATTTCTTTTCTGCTTGTTTTGAGCTCTCAACCATAGTTGTGACAAGCTCCTGTAAAAGCGGCTGGTTTTTATCACTGCCAGGTCCTTCACTGCTACTTTAACTGGGTGCTTCTTGAGTGGTATTATGCTTTTTCCTTGATAAATGTTGTGCTGGTGCATCCATGTCTGCCTGCTTGTCCCTAATTGGCACTCTTCCAGCTACCTGATACCTCTTTGACACTTTTCTGGAGCTTTTGACCCTGCTTTTAATGGGCTCTTGAGGAAGCTGCTGGTTTTTAGCCATGGCACCCTTGTTCTTCTGCCTTTGATAGTTTCTGCTATTCTTAAGATACTTTCTTAGCACACCAATGCTGGCCCAAAATCTGTTTGCCCATTTGAGTCCAGAATAATGCTACATGGAACAAGTCAAGTGCATTCAGCTTGGCCTTGAGTTCATGCTGGTCCCATGGTATGCCAGCCTGATGGTATGCAGGTGATGGCATGCTAGACTTCTGACAGCCCCTTGAATATTGGCCCACTCTTCATTATTGCACTCAGTGGCTTCACAGATCTTCAATGTCTTTTGATTTTTAGGGTTTGGTATAAACACCACATTGTCTCCCTCCCACACTGTGATAGTTTTCTGGTGGGCTTTATCTTAGGGCACTGTTGTTGTGCGTCAAAGACTGTACAGTGTGTGGGTTATTACTGACTGTACTTGGTGAGTGGGAGAGCTTGTAGGTCAAGTCAGTACCACTTGGTTCAGAATAGCTTCCGATAGAAGGTAGCAAGGTAATAAAGACTTCTGCTTATTTTGTCCAAATCTTGTTGTTCTTCCTGGTTCAATTGGGTAGATATATATATCACTTGGGGGGCTTAGACAATAGACAATGTGTTATAAAATAGGGGTGTGAACACCTTCCTGTTATGGTAAGTGTTCTAACTAGATAAGGGCAGGGATAGGAGGGGAGGACGCGTGGGGGAATCATAGGGAGGGTACTGGAGGACTTTGGGTAGGACTCTGGAGGGAACTCTTGGGAGAACTCTTGGGCAAAGAGTGGGTACTACATTGAGTACTCACATATCCCGGGGGTTAAGTGGGAGCTTTGTCCTCGAAGTTCTTTGACTAACTTGCTTCTCCAGGATTGATTTTGTTTACGGAGCATGGGGAGTCACCGTAGTACCATTGCTGGTTGTCACTTGCGAGGGGATTGCGGGCAAGTACCTGATACCATTTGGCGGCAGAGTGGGGTGCGGCCTGTGTTGCTCGAGGGATGTTTTCCACAGAGCCAAATAGTTGGCAAACCATAGGGTTCTGGGTAAGTTCCTCTGGGAGGGTCGGAGAACGAGAAAAGGTGCAATAGCGCAATAAAGTCTTGCTTCTTTATCTTGCGAACGTTATCGGGGCTTGTCCTTTTTGTGTTCAATATGACGGCGGGGGACCTTTTGAAGAGGGCGTACACTCAGTCGGCAGTCTCCCGTTGTCAATAACGAGTTTTTGCTTCTTCCGAGATGTATTGTAGTTCTTCCGTAGAAACTGTGGCGCGATCGAGGCGCTTTCGTACTCGCCTCATGGTTTCTACAGAATCCGCGGCGGTTTCTTTCGGCTTCTTGGAGTTGGACTTTGTACTGATTCCTGAGTTGTCCTATGGTAAACCACTGTAATAGTTGTAACACAGCAACTCGGTGGATCGCATGGGTTAACTGGCCGGTGTATTTAATCCGTTCGCGTATCTTCTCTAAGATGGTTCCTTCTTGGAAATGTGGTTCGAGATGTTCGCAAATTTCTCGGAGGAGTCCTTCGATCGGGAGTTCTACTTCTGGTGCTCTTGCAGCTCGTACCAGGTCTGCGTATACCTCAACAACCGTGGTACCTATTAATGGCAAGTATGCAACAAAACAGGGGGGCTCTCGAGGTCTCGTGAGGGCGCGACAGTTGATTCCTTGTGTCTTCTGTCTGACTGTGTCCAGTATGGATACGGGAATCAGCGCGGCGTCCTTCTCCTTAATGATCAAGGAACCTCCTCTTAGGTGGTACACGGTCTTCTTGGGTAGTATCTCCATGCTTCGTATCGGCGTGGGTAACTTGTCTCGTCCCTCTCTGATTGTGTCTTGTATTAGCGTGACTGCTCCGGCAAACAACTCTTCATAGGTGGCTCTTGTCGTACGTAACGCTCGTACCATATCTCTTAACACTTGCAGGTCGGTTTTGTTTTCAATATCATCTTGGTTCTCGCTAGTGGGAGGGGTATCGCCAGTTTCGGGTGAACTGTTTCCTTTGGCGCTTTCCATATGCATTCTTTTGTTCTCCCCTTTGGGCGAACTCCCTTGCGCATATTATTTGTACCTATATCGACTAAAATCTCCTCTAATAAACTTCGAATGTATCCCGTGTCTTCCTCTATCCTTGTCCTGATAATCGTTTAATCACACTTTGGTCTCAGTGATGATTGGTGGATCATCATGAAACGGTTTCAGATGGGCTGGCGCTACGTTGCTGATTGTCTTATTATTCAGGGTGATGGTGTACTTTGGTCCGTGGTCCGAACTGATAACGGTGCATGGGCCAATCCATTGGGGTGTAAATCGTGGGCGGAACTTGAGGCCTGCAACGGTTTGGTTGTACCACACCTTATCGCCTGGTTTCCACTTTTGTCTCGTTAGTTTCTCATTTTTGGGTGGAGGGGGAAGGTGCTTGTCGACATTTTCGAATACTTTTATGTATAGGTGGGCGATACGGTGTATCAACCTTTCTATATAGTCGTTATGTGTCGTCAGGGGGACACCTTCCATCGTTAATCCAGCTTCCTCCTGCCACTTGGGTCTTCGTCCATATAGGATTTCATATGGGGAGAAACCCGTCGTTTTATTTGGTGTGGTGCGCATTGCTAGGAGTGTCAGTGGGAGCAGCTTGGCCCATGATTGGGGAAGTTCCCAGTGAAGCTTCTCCAGTATGCGGCAACACGTCTGGTTCATCCTCTCGGTTAATCCGTTAGTCTGGGGGTGATACGCGGCCGTGAAGACTTGTTTCACGCCCATCATTTTGCACAGGTGGGCCACGGTGTCTGTTCAGGAAGGAACCACCATTGTTGGACAGGAGTATCTGAGGATATCCGTGTCGGCAGATGAGGTGTTCTAGAATGAATCGGGCGGTTGTCTTCTGATCTTTATTGCGGACGGCTTGGGCTTCTACCCACTTTGAGAAATAATCTGTAGCAATTATTATGTATCGTTCTCCTTTCTTTGTTTTCATAAAGGGGCCAACAAAGTCAATCCCTACTTGGTGGAAGGGCAGGTCAACCGGTATTGGTGCGGTTGTCCCTATCTTCTGACTCTGGTTGAATCTTTCGCAAGTGGTGCATCTTCGTAACGTATTCGTAACGTTGGTCATCATTTTTTGCCAATAAAACGTTTTTCTTAACATCTTATAGGTCGTTAGGGGGTTAGCGTGTCCTAATGACATATGTCTTTCTCGTATGATTTCTTCACGGGCTGCTAGTGGGGGTACCTCGGCTCTGGACTGTCCTTGGAGGAACCATAGTCGATTTTCTTGTACTTTGTACTGACACCATTTCCTTTGAAATTCTCTCTTCTGTTTGTTTGTAACAACGTGTTCGGGATACCTCCCTTTCTTTTTAAAGCAGATTACGTCCTCGTACTCATCACTGACACGTATTTGGCAAACGGGATAGCGACTGAGGAAGTCTGCGTCCTGGTGTTTCTTGCCAGCGCAGTGAATTATTTCAAAGTCGTATTGCTGTAGTCGTAGGGCCCAACGTGCTAATTGGCCAGTAAAGTCTTTAGTTTTCATCAGCCAGACCAGTGCGCTGTGGTCCGTTACTATCGTGAATTGGCGACCATGTATGTATGTATGGAATTGTTTAATTGAATAAACAACAGCCAGACATTCTATCTCGGTAACGGGGTAGTGGCGTTTGTGTTTGTTTAGCAAACAGCTCACGTAACCAATCGGGTGGAATTTGCCGGGTTGGTGGTATTGTCCCAGTACGGCGCCTATACCGGTGAGGCTTCCATCACAGTTAATAAAAAATCTCGTATCCCAATTGGGAAATCGTAACACTGGCGGTGACGTCAGGGAATGTTTCAGCTGATCGAATGCTCTCTTTTGAGGCTCCGACCATACAAAACACTGGCCCTTTTGCGTCAATTCGTATAGGGGGGCTGCTATCGTCGCAAAGTTTTTGACAAAGCGGTGATAGTAGCCGGCTAATCCTAGGAATCCCAACACTGCATTAATGTCCTTTGGTGCAGGTGCATTTTGAACGGCTTTCAGGAGTGACGTAGATGGGTATATTCCATCTGCCGAGATCTCGTGGCCCAGGAACAACAATTTTGTATACAGGAAATGGCACTTCTTGGGATGTAGTTTGAGTTGGTTCTTGAGGAGGGCTGTCAGGATACGTTGCACGTCGTGTATATGTTCTTCTACATTGGGTGAATATATCGTGATGTCGTCCAGATACACAAGAGCGCATTCCCATCGTAGATTTCCTAGCACCTTGTTGATCATCCTTTGGAATGTAGCGGGGGCATTGCACAAGCCAAAGGGTAGTCGGTTCCATTCGTATAATCCAAACAATGTTATAAAAGCGGTTTTGGGTCGATCTTCCGGGGCTACTTCTACTTGCCAATACCCGGAGATTAAGTCAAGAGAGCTAAAATATTTAGCTCCGATTAATCTGTCCAAGAGGTCGTCTATTTGCGGTAGCGGATACACGTCCTTCCGGGTGACGGCGTTCAATTTCCGGTAGTCGATGCAAAAGCGTTGCTTTCCGTCTTTCTTTGGGACTATCACTACGCGGGAGGCCCACAGAGACTGGCTCTCTGTAATGATGTCGTCTTTTAATAAAGTTTCAATCGTCTCTTTGATATAGTCTGTGTCAATTTTCGAATTCCTATAGGCTTTTTGCTTGATGGGGTATTTGTCGGCAAGGTGGATTTGGTGATATACCCCAGGTATATGACCAATTACTTGGTTCTTAGAGAATACTCGGGCAAGCGGATGTATTCCTTCTAGGAATTTGTCTCGTAACGTAGGCGGTAGACCGGGGTCCACATCTAGTTTGGGGAGTTCTTCTTCTGGTTCTTCGTTTGAAGGTGGTCCTTGGTCGTTTCCGTCGACTTCCTCTAAGTTTAACAATGGCACTCCTCTAGGCAATGTCACCGTGTGTTGCCCGTTGTTAACCACTAAGCATTTCAGGCTTTGCGTTTCAAATTTCGGTGGTATCCATACTTTAGGGATTGAGATTCCTTCCAGTTGCTCGGATGCTTTTGCTGCGGTTATCATTCTTCCGCTCGTTGAATAAGCTATTGGTGTTTCTAATGAGATCACCGTCTCACTGGCGGGTGGTATTTTTATCACCTTTTGTGTGATGATCGGAGACTGCAACGGTTCCACCTCTTCGATTGTCACACTGTTGCTACGCGCCTCGCTCTCATCGGTGATATGAATCAGTGGGATACTCTCGGTATCCCACCTGAGTTCAGATGCACTGTAAAGTATATCCATCTTATGTTGGATAAACCAACTCTTGCCAATGAGTAAGTTGTTGGCTGCGACGGGTAGGACCACAACATCTTGGCGTATTATCAAGTTACCTAGCCAAATGGGGCAATTAGGCACCACACCTACCGTTGTATCCAGTTGGTCATTTGCTAGCCGTACTCAAATGGTGTCGTTGGGGACTATATTTAGTTTTAGACGTTTTGCTAATGACTCTGACATGATCAACGTAGAGGATCCTGTGTCAATAAGGGCGAGAATCTCCTTATTCTCTATACGTACCTTTACGTATGTACCTTTATTTGGTTTTTGCAGGACCGTCTGGTTGACATGGAGGGTTGTTATCTCCTTCAATCCCTCTATCCGTTCCTTGACTAGAGCCGGGGCCAGTCCTAGTAAATTGGTTATTGGGAGGGTTGCCTTGGTTTGCTCTAGTACCTTCATTATGGGGAATAGGCCATGGGAAGATGTGCTAGCGTTCTTTGTTCGCTTTAATACTTCTTCCCAAGGTTCATTCCGTACTTCTTCACCTAATTCCGCGCTCTTTCCTTTTGACAGAACCTCTACTACAGGTTCCTTTGCCTCCTCTCTAGAAGCATCATGTCGATGCTTCTTCTTCCGCACTTCGATTGTCCTGACCGGAGGGCTTAGATTGACTGAGTCCCGTTGGCCTCCTGGCGAGGGACTCTGTCTTTTGACGCCTTCTTCTCTTTTGTGTCCGGTACGGCTTCTCTTCCGTACCGTTTTTCACATTCATGGGCCCGGTGACCTACTTCTCCACACACATAACACGGATACTGTCGTCGCGGTTGTTCCATCTGTTGGGTCAGGACTTGAACCTGGGCCTTTAGATCTACGACAGCTTCCCAGAGTTTATCACCTTCTTTGGGGACTTCTTGGACATTGTTGATTGAGAGTTCTTGGACCTTTCGCCGTAATTCCTCTAACTGACGGTCTTTCGGGGAGGCAATTTTTCCTTTCTTACGGGGGATACCTGTCCTTCAATCATTCGTATCACTATAGGGTAGCCCCCATAGCAAGATGACCCCTCGTACTTGTTCGACCAACTCTTGCAACGTTTTACATCCCTGTTGTTCTTCGGACGCCCTACGTCTTATTTCGTCGTCTAAGCCCATGATGTAATACCTCATGAGCTGTCGTTTGGCGATTTTGTCCTTTGGGAGACATCAAACTCGTTGGAGAAACAGTTCAGTGTAGGCTTCATAGCTTTCACTGCTTTTCTTCCGCGAGGACAGTAGAAGGGCTTCGTAGTGGTATCCTTCGGCATATAGAAAGCGTGTCTTGTAGGCTTCTTCTAGTGCATCCCAGTCGTCTTTGACTGCGTCTTCCAACCCATAATGCCATCGCCATGCTGACCCTTCCATATGTCTTGCGAACTCTCTTACTTTCTTATCGTCGTCCCATCCTGCATCAACCGCAACTCTCTCAAACTTATCAAACCACTCAAGGGCTTTCTCTCTCTTTCCCTTGTATGTTTTTAGTTTGATTGTAGTAGTCATTACCTCACTTGTGCTTATTTCCGCAGAGACGGCACCAAATATGTGGGTTATTACTGACTGTACTTGGTGAGTGGGAGAGCTTGTAGGTCAAGTCAGTACCACTTGGTTCAGAATAGCTTCCGATAGAAGGTAGCAAGGTAATAAAGACTTCTGTTTATTTTGTCCAAATCTCGTTGTTCTTCCTGGTTCAATTGGGTAGATATATATATCACTTGGGGGGCTTAGACAATAGACAATGTGTTATAAAATAGGGGTGTGAACACCTTCCTGTTATGGTAAGTGTTCTAACTAGATAAGGGCAGGGATAGGAGGGGAGGACGCGTGGGGGAATCATAGGGAGGGTACTGGAGGACTTCGGGTAGGACTCTGGAGGGAACTCTTGGGAGAACTCTTGGGCAAAGAGTGGGTACTACATTGAGTACTCACACTTTGCAACTTCCAAAGTACTAAACCGGAGACAAGCCAGATGGTCACTCTTCCTGTCCAGCTTTGACTTTACTATCACCTATAGACCTGGTGCAAAGCAAGGAAAGCCTGATGCCCTGTGCAGAAAAAAGGAATATGCCCTGGAAGAGGGAGATGATGCCTGTTGGCAAATGGAACACCCATTGCTGAGCAAGAAACATTTTGAGGTTCTTGCCACCCAGTCCTCAAGTCTTGTCATCCCTTCATTCCTAGTAAGGATATCCAAATCCCAAGCCTCTGATATGACTTCCAGCACCGTCAAGAAATATCTGGAATCCCCAGTTGGGCCCCCTCCCAAGTTCCCAAACATCCAGAACCTGCATTTGGTAAACAACCTCATCTACCACAAGCAGCAGCTTTATGTCCCAGACCTTGCCACCCAGCTAGACATCATTAAGTCTTGGCATGATTCAATGGCTGCAGGTCACTTTGGTTCTGCCAAAACCTTGAATGCTATCAAAAGAGATTTCTGGTGGCCTAGAATGATAACTCTTATCAAAGAGTACATTCTTACTTGTGATATTTGCAACTGTGCAAAACCAGCCAGACACCAGCCCTATGGACTTCTTCAGCCCCTGCCTATCCCAGAACACCAATGGAGATCTATATCTATGGACTTCATTACTGACCTCCCTGAGTCATGTGGCTTCAATGCTCTACTTGTAGTGGCTGACCGGCTGACCAAGATGGCTCACTTTATCCCTTGCTGAAAGAACACTGATGCAAAAGAAACTGCTGTGTTAGTCCTCAAGAATATTTTCCGCCTTCATGGTATCCCCAGTGATATTGTGTCAGATAGAGGCCCACAGTTTGTGTCCAAGTTTTGGAAACACTTCATGCAATACCTTGGTGTTCAAGTCAAGCTCTCTACTGCCTTCCATCCACAGTCTGATGGCCAGACTGAAAGAATCAACCAGATTCTAGAGCAATACCTCCGGTGCTATATCAATTACCAGCAAGACAATTGGGTTGATCTACTCCCTGTTGCTGAGTTTGCCTACAACAACTCAAGCCATAGTGCAACCGGTGTAGTGGGGTGACAGTGACACCCACTGACAGATGTGCTCATTCCCTTATTTTCTACTTCCCTATATCTCTACTACACTTATTTTAGTTTTATCCCATTTGTCTTACCCAATCAGTCCTATCCCATAAGCCAGTTGACTATCACACCTGCTTACCTTATTGCATAAGTTACCCCTCACTTTATGTGAGATTACTAGCTATAAGTACTTCTATATTAGGCAAGTACCTGCGCCAGTACCTGTGACACATGATCAGCCTGTGTCACCATCCCTATCATTTCCATACCATATATGGTATCCCCATGTTACACAGGTTTCAGAATACTGATTCCTGATTGGTTGGATGTGCTATGCCTCTTAGAACCTTCCGGCACCTACTTAGAACATTCTTAGGTCATTCTGATGTCATTAAGATTTTGATTGATCTCCGGAACCTTCTGGAACACCATGATTAGTAATTGCTTAGCCAGTGAAAAAAAGTATATAAGGGAGGCTATCCCTCAACTATAAATCATCATCCCTTTTATCAATATACCGACTTGTTGATTAGTGTGATCACTGCTACCTGCTGCTACCTGAATTTCCAACCCTAGACCACAGGACACTCCCAGGAAACCGCGCTGACAGCCAACTGACCTTGGAGGCACTACTTGTGAGGAATACTCAGAGTAGGTATCTTTTATTATATTTGTTTGTTTTCCCAAGTTTGTTCTTGTACAGGCAAAGATACTTTTCTGTTTTTGTAACTATTGACCAAAGCTGCATTCTTATCAAGTCCCTGCTGGTGGAGTTTACAGTTGTTTTGACTTTGGAAGCTTTAGTACATTGTCATCTCAAAGGACGCTGAACCCAGCACATACTTTTGTTAAGACACCAACTAAGTTGGGGATTGTAGCTCAATAGTTTTCCCTTGACAAGCTTGTGGCTTTATTCCCCTTCACATTAGATTAGAAACAGAACCCAAGTATTCCTAGCAAGCTTTTGCCAGAGGTTATTGCACCCAGTGAACACCCCACACACAAAACACTTGAGAAGTGTTGGACGTATCTCTCCCTTGGACCTATACACCACCATACCGGTTTCACATCATTCTATGCAAACTATGGATTCCACCCTCAGTTTGATATCCATATTCCAACAAACCCAATGAGCCCACATGCGGCTGAACATGCCAAAGCATTCTAGGACATCCAGAACACCCTGAAGGAAGTGCTATCCTTAGCTCAGGAAAGCTACAAGAAATTTGCCAATCTAAAACGGTATCCCAGCCCTGATCTTAATGAAGGAGATTCCGTATGGTTGCTCAGAAGAAACATCAGCACCAACCGCCCTTGTGACAAGTTGGATTTCAAGAAACTTGGTCCCTTCAAGATCAAGAAGAAGCTTAGCTCTATAGTATATCAGCTACAGTTACCAGCAAATATGAAAATCCATGATACTTTCCATGTGTCCCTCCTGGAGCCGTATTGTAGGAACACATTGCCAAACTGGCAAGAAGCAAAGCCCCAAGCCATCCAGGTTGACCAACATCAAGAATTTGAAGTTAAACAGATTCTAGACTCCAAGTATATCCGGTCAAAGCTGTACTACTTAGTAGACTGGATTGGTTATGGTCCAAGTGACCAAACATGGGAACCAGCTACCCATCTCACTAATTGTCAAGAACTAGTTACCTGGTTCCACCAGCAATATCCTGCAAAACCTGCCCCAAAGGGAAACAGAGCTTTGCCTGGAAAAGGAGAATAGTGTCATGATCACATGACAACCATGAACACCCATGCCAAGTTTCAGCTTCCTAGCTCAATTTCTAAGAGATTCCTTCTGGAACCTTCTACTACCTTCCAGAAAGTTCCTGACCCTTCCAAACCACTGTTACACAATGGAACATTCCATGGAAGCTTCCCATCATATTTTTCATAGTCCAGTACTATATATGGAAATACCATGTCACATGACTTAGTCACATGATCAGGTGACCTAATCCACTTCCCCATCCTGTCTCAGTGCCGTGTCATCTATGTCATTTTCCCCAGCACCATTGCTGTGCCTCACCCCACAACCCCATTAGTATTAGCCAATATCTCTTGGCATCAGTATAACCAAAAGGTATATATAGTCCTATCCTCCCTTAAGTATTCCTCAGTCTGATAAACACAGGTCTTGAATAAAAAGCCTTGCCTTGAATCCTGCCTTGCCTTGATGGTCCACACCTAAGTCCTTTCCTGCCGTGCCTAGCTTTTCCTCCTGCCTTGTGTCTATTCATAACAGTAGTGTATCACCAATTCTAATATAGCACACTTGAAGCTTTTGTGCCAGGAATTTTTGCTAGGATTCAAGCAGCTTGACTGTTAGCATAAAGCTGAACATATAGATCTCTGTTGCTACTATATCTATTCTCAGTTCTCTACTTCATCTTGCTTGGTATGTAAAGTACAATAAACCATACTTCACCTTTCATGAGTCTCATATAGAGTCCCTGTGAAAATGATTGTGATAATCCCTTCAAAAGGCCAGCACAGAGTTTAAATCCCATGATCAAGTGGTATTGATGCCATGGGGACACCATGAAAGACTATTAAGACAAACTGTACCCCAGATTTTACAAGAAACTTGGTCAAAAGTTTTCAATATTACAATACATAAGTGGCTTTTAATTGGTTCTCTGCCAATTCTGTTACTTTCTGACCCTGGACACTCAATCACCTGCTACATCAGTGCATATTGATTGGCTATTGCCTCTATTTCACTCTCCCTACTTCCTGACTCAAACAATAATCTTACTTTTTATGCAAACAAATTGGTTTATTTCTGTTGAAACTTCAGTTGTAACTTATTTGCCAGTTTTGCAGGCCTATACAAGCTCCTATACCCAACACTGACATTAAGCCCAGCCTTACACTCAATAATAACTTCATTAAAATCAACCATTCAATAAGTAGTTCTGCTGTAATGCCCATTTCTAATGTCTTTGGCAGGAGCCCTAATGCTTTATGCCATTGTCCATTCACTGGTTCCCATACATTAAGGTCTTCAGTAAGCACCAAAAGGTCTAGCACCTCATCTGCCAGTCTTGGCAATAAATCCTTGCAATATTCAAGTGCATTCTCATGAGCACTGCTCTCAAACTAGTGCTGCAACATTTTGCTGTACCTGTTATTGGCCCAATATTTCACTGTAGGCATTGTGATAGTCTGCTGAGTTCTTGACATTGTTGCTTTGGCTGTCAGTGAGATCTCCACTCTGTCTACAATGGAGGATATGGAGGCTATGGTAGACAAGGTGGCTTTCACTGCAAACTCCTCTACCTCACTGGAGTGTAGCTTAACAGGCTGTGCTTCCAACTCTTGAGAAAGCAGCTGTTGTCTTCCTGGGAACTCTGCTTGGCTATGATTAGATTCAGCTTGTTCTGGGCTTATAGCATTAATTGGTAAGAACTGCAGCTTTTTTTCCACACTTACCTGTCTCAGGCTTGGGTAGACTTTTTGCCCTTCAGATTTTCCTTTATCACTGCCAGGTCTTTCATTGCTGCTTTATCTGAGTCCTTCTTGTATTGAACTACATTTTTTCCTAGATAAATGCTGTGCTGCTATATCTTTTTCTGCCTGCTTATCCCTTGCTGCCACTATTTTGGCAACCTGACATATCTTTGCCACTTTCTTAGAGCTTTCAGCCATGGGGTGATGGGCTCCTGAGGAAACTGTTGGTTTTAGCACTGCCAGGTTCTACACTACTACTTTGACTGAGTGCTTCTTGAATGGACCTATGCTTTTTGCTTGCTAAATATTGCACTGGTGCATCTGTTTCTGCCTGTTTGTTCCTTAGCTGCACTCTTCCAGCTACCTGACATTTCTCTGCTGCTTGTTTAGGGCTTTTGACCCTGCTTATAGCAGGCTCTTCAGGAAGTGGCTGGTTTTTAGTCATGGCACCCATGTTTTTCTGCCTCTGATAGTTTCTGTTATTCTTTAGAAGCTTCCTCAGCATATTAATGCTGGCCCAAAATTCATTTGCTGATTTGAATAAAGGATAATGCTCATGCATTTGTTGATATCAGCTTTGAGTATACTGATAGGATAGTAGTCAGCATCTCTTGGGATAAAAGCAAAAGTAATATAATATAATAGGATAAACCTATCTTAATCTCAAGTAGCAAACTCATGGAACAAAAAAAGAGCCAAGAAAGCTCTTTGAAGACCCAAGCTTAATTCCACTGTATTTGAAGATAATCAAGTACGTACAAAATTGAATAGGTGTGCATATTTATATGCTAGAACTGGGAATGCAGATTTCATGAATCATTCCCTCTGAGAAGCTATTGAGAGTAACTTAGCCATGCTATCTTACAATCTTACTGATGAAATGCTTGCAGGTATATTCTCACAACATTTGGACATGAAAAATCTCAAAGTGGTCCAAAGAGCCTCAAACTTGGCACAAATACTCTTAGGACCATCCTAAGCAGATTCTAAGCGTTTAGTGTGCCTAGACTGTCTAAAAGTATAAATACCACTTCTACATTCAATAAATTACCAAGTGACAATCACACAGTATGCTTGTTTTCCATTCGCTTCCAAAATCTCCAAGACTCCCACAACAGAGTGAAGGGCATTAGGGCAGAAACGCTTATTGAATGGTGGAGTTTAATGGAGTTACTGGTAGAGTGCGGTTTTGTATGGCATCCTCATGGCATCAATACCCCTCAACCATATTGAACTGTAGTGATGCAGACCTCATTGATAAGATACATACTCAGAACCCAAAAAGTGTTGATGAACATCCCATCCCTGCAAGGCAAGCGCAATCGTCCATGTAGTTTAACAACGAATTGTGTATCAAGAAGATCCAATATTATTCGCTAGGTGTTTTCAGCTTCATGAACTCTCGTAAGGCCATAGTAGCATATTGACTAGGGCCAAGAGAGAACGAAAGTCTAAGGGCTTGGTAAGAGCCATTAAGGGAGGGAGGAGTTTGCATTGATTCTTGATGGTCAACAGCAGGGAGATCTTCATCAGGGTCGGAGTAACCTAACAGCTCCCAGGTTGTATCCATGGGCTTAACCACACATGGCCGATAGGACCCGGGCAACGAGAATTCCCTTGATTGAAGTGATTAGCGCATGCGATTGGAAGCCTGCGTGCACATCCGACTTACTTGACACTCCTATGCATTCCTCTGGGATCCAGCCCATCCTTGCCTAGTCGCTCAAGATATCTCTTACCGATCTCATTTTCCGGATACTCCACGTCGAATCCGGGCAACGGCATTACTATGTCATAGATTGAATACTGGGACAAGTCGGCGGAGGTCAAAGCCTTCACACAGCCACCACCCTTCTCTAGGGGACGTTCAGCAAGCACAAGATCTCCTGCGACTGGCTTATCGGAACCATACATGCGGATGCGTTGCGAAACCATCTGGTTCCAGATGAACGACTGGTAGGCATGAACGTACATCAACCTAAGGTTGCGAGGGATCGTGCTTATGGCCCCCAAAAAATCCCGCCGCCGTCCATTCTGGGCCAGTGTTGATAGCACCTTGACCTCAGCAACACATCGCTTAGGGAAGAGGCTGACGACTAGGCTCGGGTCCCGCGTGCTGGCCCACTGCTGTCGGGCTTCCGCGATGGTGCCTGTCTCGCCTTCACGCGGCATGAGAATCAAATCGACAGCCTTTTCCCAATTCCCCAGCAACAAATGCTTGCCGACGACATGGGTGGGCACCGCGCGGGCACCGAACCTTTGCATACCAAAATAGTTGATGAACCCTCTATCCCTTAGAGCAGTCAATTCACGGTCGACCATCTCCATCGACTCTGCCTCCAGCTCTCTGATGGTGATGACGAACCGGTTCCCGCTTAGGTCACCCAGGTCTATCTTGTCGGGGGTGTACTTGAATCCCCCCACCTGAACTCCCCGCATCGATTTGTTTAATCCCAGGAGCCTCTCGGCCTTGACATGATGCCCGGTCACCAACTGGGTAGTGATCCCACGTCTGTCCTTGGTTCCCGCGTAAGAGAAGACTTTGGGACTGAGTTTGGTCATTCGGGCAATATCGCCGACGACGTCAGCGGTGTCTCTGTTTTCTTTGCGCACCACGAATTGGCAGAACTCTCCTTCGGCAATGTCCCACGGTTTGCTTTTCCGCCAATGCCACCGGTCCCTGGGCTTCGGCCTATCCGAGACGTACTCGACCTTGACTCTGCCGTCGACGGTGTCCGTGGTCAGCTTACGTTCGAAGGCGCTCTTGAAAAATTGATGGATTCTTTGTCGTGCTGCTTTGCCACCTATACCGTCGATGTACACCGCAGTAGGCTCCTCTCCCCTAGTGTCAAAGAGACGTTGGATTTCCCGGACTACAGCGGGGTCGTGGATCAGGTCCAACAGTGCACAGACACTCTCCTCAAGCGAAACTACTTCTGACGGTGTCAAAGGAGTTGTCTTGGGTAGGGAGAAATCGGAGAGGTGTACAGGCCTTCCACTCAAGTCTATCTCGTTGACCACGAAATCCGAATACCGGTGCTTGATGATTCCTGAAATGCTGGTGGTAGGAACTCGGAGAAACTCGGTGATTCCAACTGCCTTCTCCCCCCAAGTTTCGCCCTTTAGCTCGCTGTCGCCGGGATTGGGCTCTTCAATAGAGCTTTGAAGAGAGACATCTGCCGGAGGCGAGGTCGTATACAAACGTATCGGGGGGTGGCTCCTAGGGTGAGATTGAGAAGGTACCAGGAATGGGCGAGAGAGGACGTAGGATTTGTCGCACAGGAGCCTCCAGCGGAGTGGTGGTCGGCTCCATAAAGAAGCCGTACACCTCGGTAACAACATGGCTAACATGGCGCGAATTTTTCGGGGAGTTAATATTCCGGAATGGCGCGCCGACCAAAGCGGAATAAATTGGATCAATTTCTGCTACATGCAGTACTTAGGATTGATTCAATGGTGCGAATTCTTCGTGATATGAAGATCCATGTCAAGTCATTCGGGTGAGGAAATCCAGATGTATAGGGGGAAGCAGGAGAGTGGATTCGCAGCATTCTGAGTTTTGATTGTTGTGCGGATTGAACCAATTTAGCATGGCATTCATATGGAAAGATGCAGTCATATTCATGCATGCTGGTTAATGAATTAAATTCTTGAATAGCAATGACCACTCCCTTATTGGATGGATGGGAACAAGGAGGCCGCCGTCTCTATCAAGAGCTCGACTTTGAAGCTGGCTGGAGGGTTAAGTGGGTTCTTGTTAGAGGCGACCATAGTTTTCCCTTGTAGATTTCTTCCTTTATACCTTATACTATTTCTAATTTGTCTGACCGCTGTGCATATATTTTCAAATAAAGACCTCAACCGAGCGTTTCCATGTCCCAGACCACACTTAGAGGAAGCGTTTCTTCATTTTGCCTATCCACCAATCCACCTCTCGGCACGAAAACTCATTGTGCCCCGCCGAAATTCTCGGACAAACTCCTGACTCTCAGCTCCACGTATGAGGAGATTCAAAGAAAAACGTTCACCAAATGGATCAATTTCCAGCTAGCATTGAAAGAGGACCATATTGCCTCAATAGAGACGGGCTTTAGAGACGGGGAACGCTTGCTCAAGCTGTTGGAGGTTCTCTCTAAGCAGCCACTTCCCAAGGTTGAGGATGTATCTTCCCCCACCCAAGGCCGTTCCAACGTAGAGACCGCTCTACTTTTTTTAGAAAAGACGTTGGGGGAGCCACTTTCCTGCTTGAACAGCAAGGATATTGAAGAGGGGAATATCACCCACCTACTTGAACTTATTTGGCAGTTAATTCTCAAATTTCAAATTCAGCAAATCGCCGACGAGAGACCGATTAACCCAGCGGAAACTGGATTCGGCCACTGTACTGGAGATGTAGAAAATGTAAGGGGAACTGGGATTCATTCAGTAGTGATGGTGTCGTGCGGTTAACCTTACTAACCCATTCATCAACAGGTGCAGAACGCCGCCAGAATGGATACCAAAGATCTGCTTATGCGGTGGGTTCAAAGCCAACTCGCCAACTATGGCGAAATTGGACCCCGGGTAGAGGATTTTCATGAATCCTGGAAGGATGGCGTCGCCTTTTCCACTCTAATTCATCGCCATGACCCCAACTCGATTGCTCACCCGAAGTTGGTACGGATCCGGGCCGAGAAAGGTCGTGAAGAATGGGAGGGCATACTCAACGAAGCCTTCTTAATTGCCCACGAGAGTATGGGCATCCCGCTTTTGCTGGATGCGGAAGATCTCTTGTGTGTAAAGCTGCCGGATGAAAGGTCGATCATGACCTATGTGTCTCAGTTCTATACCATCTTTGCAAGAAAACACAAGGATCTGCAGTCACAGACCATTTTGGTGGCAGCTCACACAGAGTCCAGCATCGACAGAGCTCAAAAGAAACACGAGCGCCACACAGAAGACCCCTTGGTTGTGGGCGATAGGCTTATCTCAAAGGCCCAGCAATCTTTGAAAGCTCTCCCCGCAATACCAGACTTGAAGACAGAATTGGGTCGGCTCACTCTTGGGGACTATTGGGTGACGTTAACTTCTAGTGAGAGTGTTGCTGCCGAACTAGCTCAAGACGTTCGGCAATTCGTGTCCATGGCAGAGAAATCAACCGCTGAAGGCGACACATGTGAAGAGGTCTACAGAAGCCAAGTAAAAGAGCAATCTGAGAGAGTGGTAGCCGAGTATGAAGAGCTTCGCCGGGCGATTTCGGAACTTAGCTGTGCCTGCAAAGATCACCAGGCCATTGTTGACAAGATAGAAGAAATCAGCGTGTTCGAAAAGGCAATCGATGAGTTGACAAGCGATATCCATAGGCTCAGAGCGATGCGCCAAGCTGACACACCGCGAAGAGAGCGTTCATCGTTGCTATCAAGTGTTAGCCACGATTTAGAAGAATTGGAGCATTCCATCATACTGATTGTGGAAGAGATGCCTACGCATTGCCCAGCGTACCTTCATTCAGCCCAAGAGTCTCTAAATTGCTCCTTGTTATCTGCAAAGACGCTTATCACGGAGGAGAGCCTACAGCTCAAGCAAGACAAGTCGACCGAGGATCTTCTGAGTCGACTAGATGAGGCAACAGCGAAGCTTGAAGAGGGGGCTGCCAGCATCGCTGAGGTAGAGGCAAATCTACTATCGTGCGCACTTGATTTCGGGAAGTACAAAACAGTGTTGTCCGAGCAAAAGGCACTACTGAAAAGCTCATTTAATTCTTTAAAAGCTATGGAATCCGAACTCTCTGCACTTCTTAGCCCATCTAATTTTCCAGGAAAGACGGATGCGTGCGACATCCCAAGCAAGTTGAGTACAGCAGAAAGTTTGGTGCAAAAGTGGCAGGATCGGCTAAACGTGCTCAACAATGAGATCCAGAGATTCGAAGAACTGTTCAAGTACCTTCAAATCGAAAAGCTCATGCAGAGCAAGCTTGTCTCCATTAAGGCAGACATTGACAGCTGGGATGAAGAGAGCGCCGAACATGCCATGGCCCAAACCGGAAATGGGTTGCGTTTGCTTCGAAAGAAGTTTCAAGATATGGCCATCATTTATGCGAAAGCCATGGATATCCAGCTTGCTCAAGAGCGGCATGCGCAGCTTGAGGAGAGCCTGAAAGAAAGCGAGCTTATCTACGAGCAGAAGCGGGGGGAGCTGAACAATAAAGGAACGCCAACTCGCTGGCAAGACACAGCAAAGGATATTGAAAACGTCCTGGAAAGGCTGCGCTCGACACTTTCTTCCAGAATATTGGCGCATGGCCTCTCATGTACCCCGAGGCAGCATGACGAGTTGCATCAGGAGATTGGCCAGCTCGAAAGAGAGATTTCTACATTTAAAGATGCCACCTGGGCTTCGTTCGAGATGCAAACCACCGAGCGGCTTGGGGAGAGTAGTTCTGGAATACGGATTATCATCGAAAATATCCACCAGGTACTATTGGGCTCGTGGATAGAGGTCCAAGAGAGCCTGGAGCGACGAAAAAAGGAGGTTAGGATGATATCGAGAGGCTTTGAGTTTGGGAAGCTAGCTGACAAGCTTGAGATGAAGATGAGTGATATTGGACTACTAGCTAAAAAGATAGTGGATCAAGAAGAACTTCGTAATGAAGCAGAGTCCCAGCTGCTTACATTTAAGCAGCAGATTGAGCATTTGAGCCTGGAGTTTGGAGAGCTGTTCAATTCCGATGATGATGTTTACGCCAAGAGACTTGCCGAGCTTGAAGATACGTATGAATACACCAGAAATTATCTGATTGAGTCCTTGAAGGAAAGCAACTCAAACCAGTGGTGGTGTCAGGCCGGAGCAGCCAAGGTCATTATCACTGGGGTTGAACAGGTGTGCGACTCGGTGACGACCCAATTTAATGAGCTAACGACTCAGTCACGCGTAGATTCGCTTCTGCTCAAATTAAAGGAAGGTGATTTGAACCTTGAGCAATTCGAAAAGAAAGAGCTGGATCACCTGGCCTATATCAAGAATTCTCTGGACTGCCTACCGGATGAAGAAAGGCCTGAAGATATGGATAGGATCGTAGCTGACTTCGAGGATATTCAGTTACGTGTATCTAATCTTCGTAGGAATCTAAGAAACAATTCGGAGTTACTAGGGATCTTGGGTGAGGTTCTTCCCATGGAGAACGGTCTGAAAATACTGAATGCTCTACTTGATGACAAGAATGCTGAGATTGTGCAGCTAATCCGCGAAGCCAAATGGTCGCCCGCTTTGAGTGATGTTTCCCTACTACAAGCCAAGTACGAGGCATTGGATCAGCAGCTGACTGATATTAAGAAGAAATATATCATCGGGCATTCCCGATCCATTGCAACGGTCATCGACTTGTTACAAAGCAGTCCTCATACAAGCATTGCAGAGAAGAGGACTCGCATACTGGAGGAGCGGGATAGAGCCCTGGCAAAATACGAAAGCCTACGTAGCACAATGGAACGAGGGACACTTCTGATACTGCAATCAGCGTCGGTTGTGGAGGTGTTCAGTATGGCAAAGAACCTGAAGGCCAGCATAGATGAGGTCAGAGATCTACTAGATAGCCTGGTGGTGTATAGCGAAAGTGGTAACACCACTATAGAATCGAAACTCAAGCTACTGGAAAAGGGTTTAGAGGAGTTGGGTAGCCAGGTCCGCATCATTCCAGAAATGGAGGCATTTCTAGCTGGCGGAGATATCGAGAAATCCAGCTTAGAGGCACTACAGGCAGCCATCTCTCAATACGAAGTCCTTGTGCAATCCAGACGTTCCATTTCCGCCGAGTTTACCCAGAAGCGTGATCTTTTACATAGAGACAGAATACATGATGAATACTTGGAGCTCTACCACGATTTGACCGTATGGATTGGCGAAACAATGCACCTATTAAGCACCGAAGACATTTCTGATGGTGTTGCTTCTTTGGAGGCACAATTGAAAGATACTCTACAGATAAATAGTGACATCTCAGAGAGACACGTCATGCTTCTCGCCCTCGACACACTTCGCGTTGAGTATGAAAAATATTCCAAGAGCCCAGACTCCTCTACTGAGTTGCAAGCTATGATTCATTCCGGTCGGGAGCTGGATATATTATGGGACAGCCTGAAAGAGCTCTCCGCCAGCGTCACGTCTAGGTTGCAATCGAAACTCATGTACTTGCGTTTTGTAGTCGCCACCCAGAATTTGTCTTCAGTGCTTGGAGGGATCCATAGCGAGATCGAGTCGGCTGATCCGATCATGATTGCCAACGAGACTGTGCTGAATTGGCGGGAGAAGCTCGATGAGGTGGAGCAAGAAACGAGCAGTGCGTTTGCTGCTGCGCGAGAGCATTGCTCACCAGAGCATACGGACTTTCTACAGCGAGAGAACGCGGCCGCCGAGGCCATGTTGGGTCGGATTAAAGTGGACCTGGCCGCATTCTTGGCCAGCATGAAAAACTCCAGGCTCATGGCGGTGTATCTTGATGACGCCGAGGACTTCCGATGCGCACTGGTGAGCCGCCACCAAGAAATAGCGAGTGCTCGAAACACATTCAACGTCATAAAGGGCGAGTCGTACCCCGATGACGAATTGCAGCTCGAGCACTTCGCTCAAGCTTACTTGGACCTGGAATTAAGCCTTCGGGGGCATACTGCCCGCTATGACCATCTGCGCGAATATTACTTCACGATCTTGGCGCAGTCACCAGACAGTGCGGATAAGATCGGCCAAACTCAGGACAGCATCGAGTCTGAATGGACCAGCCTTTCTAAGATGTATAATGGAATGAAAAAAGAGGCAGAACTGCTGCGTCTCCATGTCCAATGGCATCAACAACTCCGGGTAGCGGAGAAAACCCTGAGCGCCGTCGAGACTCGGTTAGAGCGACTGTTGGGAGTAGCTGAAATCGATCTGCATCAAGAAGAGAAACATATAGAGCAAGAGCAAGAGAAATGCCGCTCTGGGGTTGATTTCATTGAGCATCCGCACTGGTCCTCTTTGTCAAAGAACCTTCATCCGAACCTTCCCTCGCTCAAGCAACGCTACTCCTCCATTCAAGCAAGGCTGGCCAAGTTGGACCTGGCCCCATATGAACTGAGGAATGCTTTGGGTAAGGAGATATTGGGATCCATATGCAGTCAACTCGATGTCCTCGACCGTAAGATCGATACGATCAAGAAGAACGATGATGTATCAGTCGATGTAGAGGGCGAACTCAAAAAAGCGGAGTCCACTCTTACCAAGACCATCATGGAAAGATTCAAACAATTCGATGGCTTATTTGGCACTTCCAGCGAAGTAGACGAAAAGCTTCAGAGTGAGCGGAAGACCGTGGAAGTGCGAGCTAAGTCGCTTCAGGCATCTCTGGCTCAGCTGAAAGGAAAATTTGAGCGCGCCCAGGAGTTCCATGAACTGGTCAATAGAATCGACAATGCGATGGGCTCTTCACTAGACTTGATCGAGCAGAACCCCGAAGGGAGGGAGGCAACTCATGCAGCCTTAAAGGAACTAGAATCCTCCTACAATATGCTTTCCCAAAGCATCCCATTGGAAATCGAGAAGGCCATCTCGTTAGCCGAAGGGATGGATGACTGGGATATTCAGGAAAGACTGGAGATCTTACCAGAGCAGTGGGAGGAGATGAAGATTCTCATTACCACACGACTACTGGAGCTGGAAGATCTGATGAAAAGGAAAAGTCCAAGAACCGGTTTGTCTTCAGTCGCCACTGGCAAGCGGTTACCAACCCGATCAAGGTCGATGTCGCCACACATCACCTGGCAGTTCAAATTAACTGATTCGAAGTCTACCTGGCGGCCAACCAGCCCTGTTACTGGGAGCTACATGAGGCCCACGAAGGCCTCGCTATCGAAGATGTCTGCTGCAAACCAATCTTTCAAGTGGCTTCGTAGACCAGCAGGCACCGCACCCCCATCACTTCTTGCACCCAGCCTTAGCCAAATCAAAAAAACCCTGCAAGCTTGCCCCGATACCCAAAGCCCGTTGCCTCCCATACCTACGAAGATGATGTCGAGCTCACCTAACGCCTACGCTTCTGACCCGAAAGACCCTCTTGATGTGGAAATTGGAAGGGTCGTCAACAGCTGCCCGATAAGCATCAAAGTAATCCGGGCGAACGAGAAAGGTCATTATTGGATTGGCGAAATCTATCCAAAGCTTTGTTACTGCCGACTATTGATCACCAAAATGGTCATGGTGCGGGTCGGAGGTGGTTGGGCCGAGCTATCGAGGTAAGCGTCTTCGTTATCATGCTGCCATCAACTTACACTGACCTCGTTCGCTGCGCATTATCCAATAAGGTTTTTGTCAGGTAAGGCTACATGTATGCGTGAGACCTGTCCATCACACACTAATATATTCATCCACCTAGAGCACTATTCGTTTGAGCGTAGATTCATAGCCATCAGCATGGAGTGGGCCTCTTCCCAAAAGGAAGCTGATCGTGGTAGCAGCGCAACCGCAGCGGACACCCCCACCCTCCCCGCTAACAGTGGGACAACGGGCCCAACCGATACGGAATTGACTCCCATGGGGAAAACTGCTCAGGCAAAGCCCGCGATAACGACCAGGCTCACAGCAGCGTGACGCGTACCTGAGCATCAAACTTGGATAATGTTTAGTCCGCCGTTGCAGCAACATTTGTGAATCGCATCTATCGAGGCGCCACCCGAGCCCTCTGTTATTTACTCCTAATAAAGACTTCGCATACCCTTGGTCGTGGAATCTGCTGTTGGTGTCGATACGGACGTGCCCAGCTGTCGAATGGACAGCATTTATTAGTCTATTTTTGGGGCTAGCTACAAGGTCAGGCTTTTCATATGGTATATCAGCGTTGGAGGTTTGGTAAAAGAAACAATAAATAGATACAGCGAAATCTACACGGGACTCTAAACGAAGGGCAGCCCTGGAGGGCAAGGCACACGGGGGATTTGGACTAGACGGCCTACGCTACACCCTTGCCATAGATCTGCGGATGGAGTGCCTGCCACTGAAGTCTTGGTCGAACTCGGAGATCAATTGCATCCTATTCTCCTTGTTCCAGATCCATTCCGAAAGTTGGTTGATGTCCCAGCGATCAGCATCATCGACAGTAAGACACCCAAACAAGAGCTCCCGGCATTTCTGGCCAGGGATAGCTTTGCAGATCTCAGCACGGAGCCGCACGGTATCCCCGACGATGTGTCGGAGTCCCTTGATGTCGTCGTCAAAAACCCCCGCCCATGGATTTTGCTGGGTAAAGGTCCGCCACAGCAGTATCCCGAGCGAGTAGATATCTTCAGCAAAGGGGTTGATGCTGTGTGGCAAGATGTCCCAGTCTTTCTTGCTTCTCGGCAGAGTGTTGATCGATCTACACACAAAAGGATCAATCTATGTTGGGTATCGTCTCCAGGGATAATACGTTACCTGTAGCGCTTGTACCCGTGATCGGGAACGGTCCTGATTCGCGGCAAAAGCTCCTCTTCGTCAGGCGGTAGCGCCCTAAGATACCATTTTTGAATCTCTTCTTTCTGCGTAAGCCGCGCTTTTCCGTAATCAATAAGGATGACTTTGGGTCGAAGCGTCCCGTCCTTCAGGTAAACGCCATCAACTTCATTTACCATCACATTGACCTCCGACAAGTCCCGATGAGATATACCATGCTCGTGCAGGATCTTGACTGCGGCGATCATATCACGCATCAGCTTGTACTTTTGGTGAGAAGAGATCTTGTGGCGAACGTGCAGATACTCCTTCAAGGTCTTTTGATAGCGGGTCATAGTCAGCCCGACTGGGCTGCCACTTTCGCTCTCGAGGATCGAAAGAATTTCCCCAACCCGCTTCATGCCTCGCAGCTTCAACAGACACACCAACTCCATCAGGCGGCTTTCCATAAACTCCTCCCCGACGTCTTTGTATAGCTGGACTACTGTTGACGGGTCACTAGTGCTTATGTGGACTTTCTTGAACTGGCCAACAACTGGATTCTGCGATAAGCTTTGTGGCAATACGGCCTTGACATTGTTGATTTCAACCCCGAGCTCAAGGCCGATTTCCCTAAGCTTGGAATAGATGCCGCTCGCCTCGCACGGCAATAGGCTTTCGTTGCAGATTTGAATCTCCTCGACCGGTAGCTCGCGGAGCGTCCGGATGCTGTCGTCGTATTGAGTTTCGAACACAAATTCACTGTCCGCATGATCTGATTGGGATGCACCGCGCATAATCTGCTGAGCGTGGGTTTCTGGATGGGATACTGAGTCATCAGAGATACTACACGAAACACGCTCCTCAAAGTATTCGTCTAGCTCGGTATCCTCGCCGGCCATCGCGCTGGGACCAACAATGTACTTGTGCGACGTAGTAGTTGCAAGGGGAGACTCCGGGATGTGCAAGTCTGCGTCAGAGTCTTCTGTGATCGTGATGTCTTTCAGTAGCCCGGTGGCATTCCCGGAGGGGATGGATTGAATCTCGTCAGGGTCATCCTTCACCAGATTTTTGGTGATGTTGTTCCCTGCAGTAGTCGCCATACGATTTACCATTGTGGAATGCCTTTCTACAACATCAGCGGGCACCCTATGCATCTCTGCGAGGTGCTGCTCCACTACCTTCGGGTCCCAGTAGTTCTCCGCTTCCATAATTACCCGCGCCAATTGGCCTTCCTCCATAGTCCGTGGGTCGAACTTCACGGGCCGAAATGTTTTACTAAGATGCGCGGAACGAAATTTATTAGGCACCTCAGCATCGAACTTGAATGCTTTGACTACCGCCACCTTGATCCAGGATTTCATGGAGTCTAGGCATTGCAAGATGTCTACATCCTCGATGTCATGCCGTTTCCCAATGGGTTTGGTGACAAAACAATCTGCCTGCAGTCGAATGCGCCCTTTGGTCGGAACCTTGCTTCCCCTGACATTGGAAAACACCAGCAGGTATCCGTCAACCTCATCTCTGGCCATCTCCAACACCGTGCGATTGTATGATACAAATATCCTCAGAACTGTAGGAAGCAGGGTGCTCTCAGGGTTCGATAGCACATCTGCAGTACTTCCAAAACTATCAAACACCGGACAATGAACCGCAGCAAAGGTTTCTTTTTCCAATAGCTCAAGACTGCTGCGCTCTATCTCGGCAGGGGTGGCGAGCTTCACGATGTAGAAGGTGCTGTCTGGGCTGCACTTGTGATTTCTCTTTGCATCCACCAGATCCTGCACCTCGAACGGGGACACCTCTCGTTTCTGCAACGCCGCAAGTGTCTCGGAAGGACATCCCCGCATATCCTTCGCAATGCTCTCGCAATAGTCGATGAAATCTTGAGAGATGAAGTAGATCTCATCAGTGTCATCGTAGTTGATCTTGACCATCTCCGAGATCCACCCCAGATCTTGCACGAACTGTTCGAACGAATCGTATCTTCCGGACCAAAGCTTCCGATCTATGCTGGCGAGAGTCAGACCATCCGGCACTGGTCTGTAAAGATGGGTTGTGCCCTCCGATGAGATGAACGCTCTACTTATGGACCTGGGGAACAATTTGTCCAGAACATATGTAGCCTTACGGAACAACTCAAGATCCGGAAATTCGGTCAGGGGAAACGAATGGTGCTCTACTTTCGTGTGCTGGGGGCTTTCTTCTTTGATCGGCAGACGTTGAGGCTGAAGCCCGGCATCGCAGACTGGTGAATGGACAGGTGATGAAGGGACTGCGTGAGAGCCGGACTCGATGACTGGCGTAGAACAAGAATCACCGCCCGCTTCACGTCTGTAAGAAGGGCTTTCTCCTGGTAACGCTTCAGGAATGGGGTTGATCGACCAGTCGCTTTCCATCATTAAAGAATCTGCACTTTTCTTTGCTGTCGCTGGGGAACCAAATGAGAAGGGTGTGTTGGAGTGCAGAAGGGGAGTGTGAGATGAGGCGATTGCGGCTTCGTTATGATCGTTGTCAAAGGTTGCGGAGAGTCTAGTCACCGAATTGAACAACGAGTTGGGTGTCGAATGGATCAATTCGGAATCTTTGGATTGTTCCCCACGCTCTTCCAGTGTTTTCGGTGGAAAACTTTGCTCCAAGGTCTCTTCGGTGGCCGGTTTGCCGCTAAATGTATGCGAATCCGTTTCAGGAATGACCTCTTGGCTCTGTGTTTCAGCAAGCAACGCGCTGTCGTCGATGCCAAGATTACTCTTTTCAGAAAGGATGTCCAAGGATGTGGTTTCAGGGACAGCTTCAGCCTCTAACGTACTTGATGTGACCTCCATGGTAGTTTGAGAGCCGCGACTCTCAGGAAGTGTAGGCGCGCCGTTCGAATTCTCAACTGAGATATGCATTAGTAAGAATAAGGTGATTGTACATGTACCATAAAGGCTAACCGTTCTTTTTCTTTTTCTTCTTTCTCCTTTTCTTTTTCGGCTCTTGGGACGGAGTATTGGCAGGGACTCGCGTTTCCTCCGAGCGTGTATGGCAAAAATCTTTGCTCTTGAGATCCAGAGGGGAAGAGTTCACAGAAATCTGGCTAGCCTTGTCAACAGCTTCCACTAGAGAGCTCTCGATGCTTTCATTGGTGCTAGGGCCCATTTGGACGACCTTTTTCCCCTTGAAACTCTCGAAAAGCGTCTTCTTTCTACCCGATTCCACCTCAGTGTGACCTACGGGGGCGGTAAGTGTTGTCGGAGTTCGAGCTTGAGAAGGATTGGATGGCTTTCCGCCATTCATCATCGGTATAGTATCACCACTTGGCTTTTTCGTACGTCCGGTTTTGAACAAGGGTTTCTTAGAGATGCTAAAATCGTTTGCTGCTTTTGATGTGTCGATTGTAGTGGCTTGGTAGACAGTAGAGGTACTACCTGCGCTTACACACTTATTGCTCCCTTGGGTGTTGCTACCTTTCTCTATAGTATCCCTTTTTCTACAGTGGAGCTTATTCCTTTCCCGGCAGCTGGCATTTTCGTCAACATTGAGAGGTGTTACGGGGATGCCTATACTTGATTCTAGAGTTGGTTGATATTCTGCACTTTGAACAAACGGCCCAACAAACAGAATGCCTCCTTACCTACACTGGGCTCTGTGTTCCTTCTCTTCTTCTTTTTTGGGGTGGATTTTTCACTCTGCCCAAAGGACTCCGGGAAAGGGATCTTTTGCGCGGAACGTATGACACCTCGCTTCTCGAAAAGACTTCTCTTCGATGGGGACAACGCGCTAAGGATCGCCGCAAAATTTCTTCCCTTCTCCTGGCTTCTAGGTGTCTTTTCTGAGCCTGGTGGGGTTTCTGCGGACCTTTTCTTTTTACTGGAAACACCTAAAGTCTAGTGCATCAGTGACACCACTTCAAACCAAGCCTGTCTAGCTAGACGCAGCTGGCCGTGACAAGCAAGATATCTTGTGCGGGGACTACATCACTGCCTCATACCTTCTCGTCGAGCTAAATCCTCTCTATGCCCGAACATTAAACATAAAACAAAACCGTTGTGGTTACACGTGTCAGATATGTTGGAGACGTGTCGCTCAGATAGGGCTCTCCTCGTTGTCGCTACAAAAAAGTCTGGCTCGAGCTTTGCTCAATAACGAATACTACAATTAGACTGTGTACAGTAAATAGGATTGAAATTGTCAAGATCTTTGTATTTTGAAAGAATCTATCACAATCAGTGGATTGTTTTTGACCAGTGTTTGTCAATAATATGAGCCAGTGCAGCATCATAGGGGCCATGGTTAGGCATCGATCAGAATTTTTATTGGGTGAAAATTTTCATCTTTGTTTGCGAGAGGTTCCTATGCAAAGTAGTTCCGGTATCCATGGCGTTCGTCCAGTGGTAGGTCACCTAGAAAATTGCGGAGCACTTGATGAGTAGTTGACGTGCATTGACATTAACGGTTGCCACTATTTCAACGAAGATTGTCCTTTTTTGAATCCAAAAAATTCACCAAAGCAATCCGAAGATCTTCCTGTATTTTTCGAGTTCGGAAACGCCAGCCAACCCACTTACGCAATGATATGTTGAGATTTTGTGCACAGAACAACGGTGGTGTTCAAGGCTGGGCTAACGTTGGATTGTATTCCGGTATACTGTGTCGTGGTTGTATTGGGTATCTACCTCATGCTTGATACGTCCCAGATTCTCAAGTCAATCACTGGCACTTGATACACTTGGCAACGGAACTTGAATGTTCATACTTGCACACTGCATGAACCTCGTTGCAAGATTTGAGGAATATCGGAGGTGAGTTGGAGAACTAGAAGACCTGAAATATGCCAAGCTTTTGGTTTACTGTGTCAAAGTATGGTATTTATACGTTGCAGAAATGTGTAAAAAACAATACTTGAAGGTTTTCTGGACCCACACTAAGTAATTCACTAAAAAAATCACCAAAGACCAGCACACTGACAGCACAATACCAGCTGAAGTCCAATTTGTCTCAAAGTTATAACTTTCAATAATAAAAGCTCTAGCCTTGCTGAGGACAAGTAAACAAATGCCTTTGAAGTTTTTGTGCCTGAGTAATCCTCAGGTCAAACTTGGGAACAGTCAGCTCACTGAGTCCAGAGATATTTACTCTTGAAAATTTCAGTGAAAAATGCCAGCAGAATACGTATGAAATACTTTTTTGGGGGATTAGGTACTAAGATACTTGTTTTCAGCAAACATATCCAAATTTTGGCTCCAACGAGTCCATTATTGAGCGTCCAGAGCATACTTCAAATATGCAAAATCATCACTGATTTTCCAATCTGCATATTGGAGTCTGCAAGATTTGGAGGATTGTAGTCACTGCTCCAATACTAGTCACACCAATGCCATCATACTTGCTATAGTGTAGCTGGATACAACTCGTCAAATACTCTTTGCACTTTTAGAACAAATGAAACATAAGATAGGAGATGCAGGGTTCCTGCGTTACGAAACCACCATTAATACTTAAGTATCTTCAGAGCAAGGATATAGACTGTTAGCCAGAGGTTTGGTCGCATTCCAATGATTTATTGATTGTGGCGGGTTGGCAGAAACACTCATCTAGCCATAGCAAGCTGCTCAGTTTTCTCACACTAGTCTCGGTGTAGAAATATTTGCTACTGATGTGGAAATGTTGCCAATGGAAAATCCAAAACCAATAGCCATCCTATTCAGGCCATGCACAGGATTTATAAATATAGCTGAAGCAGGTCTCCATTCCACATGAACAACACGGGGTGAAATGGAACTGGAGGGATTAACAAGTAATGGCAATTTTTGTAGGGTGGCCATGTGGGTATGAGAACCAAATATTCCAGAGTTCCTGGCCAGCTGGCTAGGAAAGTGGTATTGCAGTGGGTAGAGGTCGCTTCATCTCACAAGAGCCTCACACATTGCGATTAGCCATGGATTCCAATGGTGCACGCAGCATATTGGAGTAAACTCCGCACGCCAACACATCAGGCGGTGAGCATTGCGGGTGATGTAGGCTCGGTTCTTCACATTGCAAACCTCAAGATCGCAGGAGTGGGGTTCCACCAGGTTCCTTTGTGTCAAGTGCGCTCGGCGCCACAGTTCTAGCTCCATACTTCTCGGCTTACCCATCATGCCTGGCTTCATACTCCTAGAATAGTGTGACCAACTCTGTTCCATTTGCCACATTGGCATAGTTTACACAAGATTCGAGATCACCCCGGCAGGATATCTAATCGGCCACGGTTTTCAGTGTTCACAATGGATGTGAGTGGCGAGTTGGTTCTCTTCATGCCAGTAGCGTATTGGGCAACCAATTCCGCTCAAGTTTTAGCTTGTAGCACATGCATTCCCATTCGGTGCTCGATGGGACCAAATATGGATGGACATGTGGCTCCATAGAAAATACCCAGGATCAAGAGATCCATAGGACGAATCCTCGGCCATAGCAAATTGATCTCGATTTACCTGGCCATTAAGGTTTGATGAAGCAGTTCATATTGGAGGGAGCAGGTGCAGGAGTGAATGGACAGCGGTGACATTTGGATTTGTAATGATATTCAGGTTTGTCCTTCCATTGAAACCCCCCCACCGCCTCGTACATACATGAGGTGCCCACCTGGGTCCGTATGCTGCATGGAATGCCATCTACACCGCCCTAATTTAGACACCCCATATGGGCATGAGTGTTCTTCATCACTGATTGGGACCCAGAGTTGTGATACGTCGAGAAGATTTGTGTGAGTGAAGCACGAAAAAACCTAAATACTTAATCTTGCTTAAGCAAGGTGTTGTTAGTGTAATTATGCATCCTCAGATCAGGCCTCCACCCATGGCCGTTGGCTCTGCTCTGATGCAACGATCAGCGGGCGAGCCCTCTCTTGTCGGCGCAAAAATGGCTTTCTGTGAGGGAAGGATCCCACACCGCCGTTGCATGATTGCCAGAATGATGGACATCGAAGAATTCCAGTGGTGTTCCAAGTAGCCTGTACATCGTGCATGTTGAAAGCAGTATGGAATGTCAGTTGGAAGCTTGGGTGAACAGGTTAATGTAGTATGTGTACGAGACAACAAACTTGTGGAACCGCCAACCACGCAACCATGATGCATCTAAATAACTTAAAAGCTAATGCGTCCACCTCATGTAGTACATCGGTCTTGGATCCTGATGGATCCTCCAATGCCTCGTCCATCGATTCTACTATTTGCAAATGATGCATTCCACTGGTTCAACAATGGTCGAGATTTTCGATCAACAAATGGCTATGACTTTCTGGGGAGCTTAGCACAAGGGGGCCTCGCTGCGACGAAGCACGGGACGCGCCTCGCCTGATGCCGACATCCTGGAGCACCCGGCTGACAGTGTGGCCGGCTTACCCCCGCTGCCAGTGGCTTCACATGATGCGCCCGCTCCGTTTCCCGGGGACGGACATACATGATGGGAACCATTCGATGTGGATGTGGGACTGCTGAAGATATATGAGTTGCTCCATTCTCAATGGGAAAGGATCTGACACCAACCCAGATTTAGGCAAGATGCAATTTAAATTTTCCAACAAGCTTCAGACATCATTAGTGGATCAGCCGTGCAATTGCTCCAACCCAATCTAAGAATCGCAATACTTTTCTGACATGGATCCCGATTGGTCTGTTGCCCTGCATATATGGTGCTGTGTTAATTGGTGCTTGAGGCGGATGTTGCGGCGGATCAGCTGCATGATTTCGCCTGAAAGCCCATCATTTGAGGGTGGCAACAATGCTGTATTATTAACTGATTTTCGTTGGGATTCTCTTTTGCTGGTTAGGCGTGTGCGGTGGCAATGGTTAGCGCTACCAAATTGATTCACCACACCTGTGTAATGGATCCTATTGAATTAAGGTTGGGTGATATACAATGAGCTCATTTAAGGTTGTATCCACCAAGAGTCTGAGCCTGCAGCCAATGGGCATCCAGTACCCTTTCGCTGTGTTCGGCCTGCTTAGACGCTGGATTATATATATGCTTCGCATTCTCGTAACTCTCGATTTATTCCTCTTCTTTTCCTCTCCCGCTTCGTTTCTCTAGGTTAGGGACATTTCCGTATCTGAGGAGTTAATCGAAGCCTTCCCTCTCGTTCACCACACGAAGTTTTGTCATCATGGCTCCTTCTACCCTTTTCCGCTCTGAGGAGATGTCACTCATCCAGCTCTTCATCCCGAGCGAAGTCTCCCGTATCACTGTTTCCCACCTGGGAGAGAAAGGGCTCATTCAGTTTCGTGATCTCAATCCTAGCTTGAGTTCCTTCCAACGTTCCTTCGTGTCTGAGATCAAAAAGCTGGATGATCTCGAAAGGCAGCTCCGCATCCTATCCGAAGAGGCGGAGAAGCAAGATATCCCCATCCCCGCATGTGAGTACGACAGTCCCGAGGTCGCCCGTCCTCGCACAATCCGAGAGATTGATGACCTCCACGAGCTTCTGAACGAAAACGAACAACGTATCCTGCAGCTGAACTCATCCTACAGCATCCTGCAGAAGCAGTATTATGAACTGATTGAGCAGCATCTTGTGCTTCAGGAAACTGGGGTATTCTTTCAAGAAGCTCATGCTCAAGAGAGTGAGATTGTCCGTTCATCTGTTGATGTCCCCCAGACTCGCGCATTGCTCACCACTGATGTAGAGGCTGGTGAGCCATCATCACACCCCGCAGTGGGCTTTGTTGCTGGCGTCATGCCTCGCCAGAAGATCAATACGTTCGAGAGGATTCTTTGGAGAAGTCTGCGTGGTAACCTTTTCATGAAGCAGAGCGAAATCGCCGAGCCCCTTTGGGATGCTCATTCCGACTCCAACATCGACAAGAACGTATTCATTATCTTCTCCCACGGTAAGGAGCTGTTGGCCAAGATCAGAAAAACCGCTGAAGCAATGGGCGCTTCATTGTATCCTATCGACGACACCCCTGAAGAAAGACGTGCTCATGCCATCCGTATCTCAGCCAGGATTGAAGACATCAAGAACATTATGGAGAGCAACAACCAGACCCGTCGTGATGAGCTAAGCAAGATCTCGAATGACCTCTCAGCATGGTTCAATGTTGTGAAGAAGGAAAAGGCCCTGTACCACGTCATGAATTTGTTCAATTACGATCGTAACCGGAAGTGCTTGATTGCCGAGGGTTGGTGTCCTACCAATGAATTGAAGGACCTCCAATCTACTTTGAAGGAGGCCTCTGAAAATGCTGGAGCTTCCGTATACCCAATCATGAGCGAGCTTCAAACGAAGAAAACTCCCCCTACATACCACCGAGTCAACAAGTTTTCCTCAGGCTTCCAGAGCATTGTTGATGCCTACGGTATAGCAAGATACGGGGAAGTCAACCCTGGTCTTTTCACAGTGATCTCTTTCCCCTTCTTGTTCGCCGTGATGTTCGGTGATTTAGGCCACGGAATCATCCTGAGTGCTATTGCTGGCTGGATGTGCTACAAAGAGAAGGCCTTGAAGAAATTCAGTGGTGGCGAAATGTTCTCGATGATGTACGATGGGCGGTATATTATCCTGTTAATGGGCCTGTTTTCCATCTACACAGGTTTCATTTACAATGATATCTTCTCCCGTGGTATGCACCTGGCCCCTTCTAGTTGGGAATGGCCTGTTCCTACCGCGGAAAAGCAGCCCGTGGAAGCCAGATATGTTGGTGGCACATACTACTTCGGCCTTGATCACGCCTGGCATCACACTGACAACTTCTTGCTGTTCACCAACTCCTACAAGATGAAGATGTCAGTTATCTTTGGCGTGCTGCAGATGTCCTTCGGTGTTATCCTTACTAACTATAACCACGTACACTTCAACCACAAGTTCGCCATCTGGGCTGAGTTTATCCCTCAGATTCTTTTCATGCTCTGCATTTTCGGATATTTGAGTGTAACGATCATCTACAAGTGGTTGACCAACTGGAGCAACAGTTCTATCTCTCCACCGAGTTTGTTGAACATGCTTATCTATATGTTCCTCAGTCCCGGGTCCGTTGAAGAGAAGGATCAACTCTATCCTGGGCAGGGCACCGTTCAACTGGCCCTGATTCTCATTGCCCTTGTGTGCGTTCCATGGATGCTTCTCGCCAAACCATTGGTTCTGAAGAGTAGAAACAAGAGGAAGACTCATCACGTCGCCAATGATGCCACCAAGCCCAACGATCCACCCAAGATCACCGATGGTGAGAATGGTGAAGGTAGCGAGGAAGTGAACCAGATCTTTACCGAGGAGATGGAGGAAGAAGAGCCCTTCGACTTTGGAGAGATCATGATTCACCAAGTCATCCATACCATCGAATACTGTCTTAACTGTATCTCCAATACTGCCTCCTACCTACGTCTCTGGGCCCTTTCTCTTGCTCACGCACAGCTTTCATCGGTCCTGTGGGAAATGATTCTGGAGCTCTGCTATTCGATGGCGTTCCCATTGAATATCGTCAGCATCTTCCTTGGATTCACCATCTGGTTTGTGCTTACGCTTGGTATTTTGTTGGTCATGGAGGGTCTATCAGCATTCCTTCACGCCCTACGTCTCCATTGGGTAGAGTTCAATGGAAAGTTCTACGAGGGGTCTGGCCACAAATTCACGCCGTTCTCCTTCAAAACATTGTTTGATAACTCCGAAGAACAATAATGCTCGCAGTCATCTACATATTGCATCTTCCATGACTAATTTTTTGAGCTTTCCCTCCGTAACACCTAGATAGTTCGTTCCTATGCTTCTAGTATCCCATTCATACCCCATTTGAATCCCACCGATTTGCAATGAAAATAAATTGGCCCCTTGTCTTACGTAACTATGCTCCATCCAAGATCATTCCTTTGTTCTGTTGTACTACAGCCGGCACTGGCATCAATTGGTATGCATACCACCGACTGACGACTGACTGATGTTGCCACGGCAGATGGAAAGGATATTATCAAGTGGATCTCTCATTTGGTTCTTATGTCTGGTATCTAGGCCTTGTGCACCGCTGCAATCCCCACCCAACTGTAGCATATGATTTACTCGACAGCTGATGGCGGTGATAAGCCGCAACAGGCCTGAAGCTGATTGCTTTGAACTTCTACAGGGTATGTTTCAAGACCGGGTTGGTCGTTTCATTTCCACGCTGGTAGGATTCACGGTCGATTTCCGTGGTGTGCCTACCATCTCTTTGACTCAACCTCCAGATAGATATGGCCCAGTGAGACGAGTACCATAAGAGGCTGACCATTGTCTGACTTCGCAAATAGGCCCCATCTTGAACAGCACCAATTATATTCGTCACCCACACGCTTTACTGCCAATACGTGCACTACGAATCTGATCCAGGGCCACCGAGTGCTGTATCGCCGTTGAGTGATGGGCTAAAACACCGCATCCCGAACACCAACGCCACCAAACATGCTAGAGAGACCAAGTACTACTTCTCTATCGAACGTTGGGTAGGAATCCGATTCCAACCGAAGTGCCTTTCAGTTGTCTATCGTGAACTCGTGCAGCTGGAGAACTCACCACACGATAAACGTACTCCTGCACACCTGCCGCACTATGAATCCGGTTGTTGGCCATCATCGGGGTAGGCTGGGAAATTGGCGGATTCTTCACACCATGGGGATGCATTCAAGGGCTAGATCCATTGGTGAAGATTCCTCCAATCTGTTATCCCGATTAGCGTCTGCCTATGCTCTAAATGCCGGTCGCAGTTCCTTCACCAAAAGTAGTCAATGATCGCGCTGTCGATGATGGATGCACCCCAAGGGCATGGCGTAGCGTTCTTCATTGTGCTGTAGGCACTGGATACCGAGGCCTTCCTTTACTGGAACCCCTCGGCCCATAACCAATGAAAGTGTTGGTACCAGCAGTAGGATGCCCGGATGATGGTCAAGAATCTTAGCACAACGGAATAACCAGTAGAAATCGTACAAATACACAATTCCCCTTGGAGTGATTGTAAGCTGCTGAGTTACAGGCATTCCTCTCCTGGTTTTGATGAGTGACCTAGAATATTCCGGAGCTTTTTGTTTACCGTTGCATTTTTGCTTGTTTGAGATACAGTCACACAAGTCCCGTCCGGTAATTGATGCTTCAAAATCTTCCTTCTCTAGGATCTATTCAGCTAGAACCTAGTCTATGAGCTTTGATGTCACCTGGCTAATATGTCTACTGGAGCTTACTTGGAATACTACCACTAAGATGGGTGGCTTGGATAATGGATGTACTTGTAAATTTATAATTGACTACAATATGTGATTTTTCTTATTATCAGAGCTTTGGTAATACTGGATGTGATTGTGTCAATTAATGACTATTTGTTTTTCATTTGATGATCTACTGAGTGTGAGTGTTATATTCAAACTTGGCCTTTATGTCCATGAACACATCAGTAAAGCTTAACTGTGATATAGAGTATTCAGACTTGTCTATACATAATGGTTTAGTAGGTATGTAAGCATAAGTAACATTAACTCTGTTGTAAAAATTCGGAATTCCACCTAAATATTCACCTAACTTAGTCACTTGGATCATTACCTTCAAATCCTAGAGAATACTGACCAAGTTCCTTGTCGGGATTTACTTAGAAAATTTCACCAAAATACCAGGTACCCACAATTGAAAATTTGATAAGTTGTCCAAACAGCCCCAAACTTTGCACACATGTTCTTGGGACCTTCCTTAGCCTATTCTACGTGTTTGTTATGCCAAAACCATGTAAAAGTATAAATACTACTTTTACATTCAATAAATCATTGAGTGAAAACCACATAATCTACTTGTTCTCCCAATCACTTCCAATATCTCCAAGAACTCTTACAACAAACTCATATCAATGTCAAAAACACCTAGTTAAAATTTTTTGACTTAATGGCACACAAGCTTTGATTGCTTGGTTCTCTGCCTTTTCTCTGGCATCCTGAGCTTGAACACTCAATTTGCTCCTATATCTATGTGCATTGGTTGGTTATATCCTCCTTTTTACACTCCTTACTTGCTGACTCTGCTGGCAATATTGCCTTTGATGCCTACTGATTGATTTTATGTTGTTGGCACTGCAAATGCAACTCAATCCTATATTGTTCTGACTGATACAAGCCCCTCCACCAAATATCAATAGTGATCTAAATCTTGTACTTAATAAGTAACTCCATTGGTGTCTAGTATTCAATAAGTGTCTCTGAATTGATGCCTTCTGTAAGCATAGCAGGAACCCTGTGGCTATGTACTATTGTTTGTGTTGTAAACAGCTTGTAACTCCACCTAAATATTCACCTAACCTAGTTATTTTGTTCATTATCTACAAATCCTAGAGAATACTGACCAAATTTCTTGTTGTGACTTACCTAGAATATATCATGACCATGTTAAAGTATAAATACTGCTTTTACTTTGAATGAATCATTAAACAAAAACCACATAATCTACTTCTTTCAATCACTTCCAATATCTCCAAGACTTTTACAACAGGTTATGAGCCCACACTATCACTCTCTGCAATAGTTACTACTGCTATTACTGGAATTTTTCCCTCTGCTAAAAAGTTAGATGGATCTAACTACCATGTGTGGAAGGTGAAGATGAAGATGCTGCTACAAGAAAGAGGCCTTTGGGATATTGTCATGGGAGAAGAATGCCCTCCTAAACATGTATGAGAAGAAACTGTAAAGTACCATATGCAAGAGCAAAGGCCATTCACTGCATTTGCTTTAATGTTAAAGATAAATTACTCATTCAATGCTGAAGAGCAAAAACAGCAAAGAATGCCTGGGAGGCATTAGAAGACACATATCAGTCATGTTCAGCTGCTAAGGGAATTTATCTCAGACAAAATTTCTTTATTACAAATATGCTGCCAGGTGATGAAATGAAAATCTTATCAACAAAATTGATTAGATGGAATCTGTGGGCATATCAGCTACTGAAGTGAAAAAGCCTGAATATGGAAATGCTGCAACAACTAAAGATAGACTGTTTGTATCTGCTCTAAATATGACTCCAAACAAGAGTTCCCAGACATGGTATATTATCTATGGAGCATCTCAACACTTTACTCACCAAAAACAACTTTTTACCCAATATCAAGAAACTCCAACCAAGAAGGTTTTCATGGGTGAAAATAAGCACTTGAAGCAGTTGGAGAAGGAACTATCCAAGTAAGCCTTAGAAGCAATGAAGGAAGCCATACCTTTGCCTTCAAAGAAGTATTCTTGTACAGAAATAGCCAAGAATCTGCTATCTGTAAGCAAGTCCACTGCCCAAGGACTCATTTCAGCTTTGGCATTTCTGGATGAAGGATCACTGATCAAAATGGTGCTTATATTGCTTTGGGTATCAGGGATCTGAGTCTGTAAATGTTGACTTTTATTGCATCATACCTGGAAGCAAAGTAGGATGAGGAATTTAATCACTTTGATTAATTATTATGTAAGATACACATAGATCTTGTCATTCAGAAAAAGGAGGAAGCTCTGTCTAGGTTCAGGGAGCTCACCCTTATTATTAGTATTATCCCCATTTGGTGTTATTCCTGATTAGTTTTTAGCATTAGTTATGCTAGATATTATTCAGCTTTGTAATCAGTATATGTATCTACATTAGGCAAGTACCCACACCAGTACCCCTGAGACATGACCTAAGTCTGTGTTACCATCCCTACCATTTCAATGCCATATATAGTGTCTCTATGTTACACTGGTTTCAGACTACTGATCCTTGATTGGTTGGATGTTCTGTGCCATTTAGAACCCTCCAGTACCTTCTTGGAGTATTTTCAGCTCACAGTGCTGTCATCCAGAATTCCACTGATGCCTAGAATCTTCTAGAACCTTGCCATTAATAATTGCTTGGCAATCTGGAAAAGTAGTTAAGGGAAGTCAATCCCTGACAATAAATCATCTCTTCTATCAGTAACACTTCTCCCTTATTGATTAGCAGTTGACCACTGCACCTACCTTCAACAGTTACACCTCAGACCTGCCATCAATGAGCTTTTCAAGGTAGTGCACAGGACACACAGAGGCCTTTGGAGACACTTGGAGCATATAAGAAGTTTGAGAAGCAGGAGCTTTTACCATAGTGACACATTGGCAAAGATACCAGCAGCTTAGACCCCAAGGTTATTGCACCCATCAGATATCTCACACACCTTGAGTTGTGTAGCTTCTCCCAGAAGTACCTCTACACCACCACAGCATGCTGTTTCACCTGACCAGCAGCAAGTTACTTCTGGTGAACCAGCTCACAGTGACCCACATGAAGTGCCTCAACCACCAGAGCCTTTGGCAAGTAAAAGAACATGCCAGTGCATGGCACTTCAGGCTGGTTCTGTTATATCATCTGGAGCAATTCAGCCAAGCTCCAGAATTGCACTCATCAAATAGGAGGCAAAATACTGACTACAAATACACAAGTAGCAAAGATGATAGTCAACAAGGAAGTAGCTCAGGTATGCAAAGCAAATCACTACCAAATGCCTCAATAGTAATCCATGTGAGAAAATAACCTAGGAGAAGATTATGCAATTGCATTGAATTGTTAGCATTTGTTATTATCCCAACAGTGCATTTTTTTTGCAATCTGAATCAAGCCATTACAAATCAGTGGTCACTAAACACTTGATATAAGTAATATCAAGGTTGTCTCAGATTTGCAACAGAGCCCCTATAATAAGCACTGTGCATATATATACATCTTCTGTAACACTTGTGCAGCTATTTTATCTAATTTGCACCTACACAATTGGTTGCATGCTTGCTATGAAACCTTTTCAAATCACTAAGATCCAGTACTTACTTGCTCAATGGGCAAAACGGAATATTTGATGGCAAATCAGGTAACTTGTGCATTGGTCAATAGGCCAATTGGGGGCTGACAGCTTCAGGATACTTTTAGACCAATCAACCATTGAAATACTGTCCAATCAGAGTGATGATAACCAAAATGGTAAGTGTCACTATAATTTAAAGTGTGATATGCATTTATTACCATTTACATTAAGGAAACATATTCAAATACCGGATATTACCTACCACAACAGTGATATCTGATTGTGCACATGATGCAAATATTACAAGTGGGATCAATCATCTGTGCCAACCTCATCATGTTAGATTGTGCCACAATTCTAAAGATTGTCCAAGAGTAATCCTGCCCACTGGTAGCTACAATTTTGTGCCCAAGTGTTCTTTGCAACTACAGATCATGCCATGCACCACACACCCTGGCATGGTACAAAGCAACAAGTCTAATAGCCTCCAGGTCAAAACTGCTGGAGTCTTTGTTGATTTGTCATAATGGTAAAAGCTCCTGCTTCTCTAGCTTCCTGGGTGATCCAAGTATCTCCAAAAGCTTCTGTGTGTCTTGGGCACTACCCTGAAAAACTCCTTGATAGCAGGTCTGAGGTAAAATGGTAGCACTTTGATATAATGGCCATTTAGTAGTATCCTACTGGAAAGCATACAAAATTCATCCAGCAATGGCTACTGGTAGCTGTCCAGGTTGAACAGAGATTTAGGCCCAGATACCAGTGAGACTTCAATCAGATTTCTGCTCTGATACCATAAGATAGGCAGCAGATTAAGGTTGATGAGAATTAGTGGCAGGCAGGATTTGCTTGTAGAGTGCTTGTTTAATGAGAGTCCATCTAGTGCCAAGGCAAAGGTATGGCCATATATTCTTTCAAGGTGGCCCTTGCTTCTTAGTTGAATGCAATGTTTGCCATCAAATATATTGGGAATATTTATGCTTGATTGATACTCAGTTAGGTACTTTATAGCTTCACAATATTTGACAGAATCCATGAGCTTCTTTAGATGGGGTATTACTGGAACATATCCAGAGTGTTAAAAATGCTTTCTTCCAATGGTAGGGGATTCCTGACATGCTGGACACCTTGCAATGGTGGCATTTTCTGATGTGAATGCCATGCAACTGTTGATGCATGCTGGTATCATGTAAATCTCTGGGTCATATGTTGCCCACATGACAGTTGTCCATTTGTACCACATACATTGTAAGTTGCAATCCAGAATGATTTTGGCAAGAAGTAGTAGTAAATCCTCAAAGCCCCCATTACTGATATTTGTGGTAATGTATCACTTCTTTAGCCACAATATCAGATTTCTCACCAGTAGTTGGATTACTGGGCACACTTTGCTCCATAGAGTATCCTTGGCATTTTTTTCTGTAGATATTGTCTTATTGCATATTGGGATATTACTGGGCTCATGCAGGGTATTGTTATTACAGGAGATAGGCTCACAATCCATCAGTGAGCCTTCTTCTGAAGAGCTCTCACTCTGCATGCCATTTTCAAAAGGCTGAGATGAGCCTAAAGGTGACACAAACTCACCTGACTCCTTTTGTTCAAGGTGACAAGTATGGTCTGGTGGTGCACATGTCCAAGGGAGTGATACATCTGGCACTTCTCAAGTGTTTTGTGTGTGTGGTGTTCACTGGGTGCAATAACCTCTGGAAAAAGCTTGCAAGGAATACTTAGGTTTCTCTCTCTGCTCTAATGTGAAGTGGAATTAAGCCATAAGCTTGTCAAGAGAAAACTATTGAGCCACAATCCCTAACTGAAAGGAAATTGGCCAATTCATAATCATGAAAAGAGAATTGGTGAAGTCAGGAAGTAAGGAGTGTGAACGAGGCAATAGCCAATTAATTTACATAAATGTAGGAGGTGATTGAGTTTCTGGGATCACAAAGCAAGAGAATTGGAAGATGATCAATCAAAAGCCACTTAGGTATCATTGTGGTAAGAATATTGACAAGTTTTTTGTGCAATCTAGGGTGTAATTATTTTCAAAGGTCTTTGCACAGTGCTGTGATGGGATCATACTTTTTAGTCACAGGACTATAATTTGGTGATGGCCTCTTGATGGGATCATCACAAATATTTTCCATTGAGCATTGATACAGCTGTATATCTCAAAAACAGGAGCTATAGCAGAATCCTTGGTGATTCTACTCCATCCAATGCATGTTATAGATACTGACCAATTACAGAACTTCTAAAAATATTTGGGTGCACAGCATATGCTAAGCTGCTTAAAAATCAGCCAAAATATGAGCTAAAAAGTGCAAAATGAAATTTTTTGGGCTATTCCAATGAGATTAAGGCATACAGACACTGCAATACCAAAGCAAAGAAGCTGTTCAGGTCCAGTGATGTGGTGTTTGAAGAGAATTCAAAAATTTCACCAAAAATGACATCAGATGATGACAAACATCTGATCTCAAGTCCACCAATTGTCAGGATTGAATCAGATCAGAACAATGAAGAATATTTCCCTCCAGAGGACTATACAACCTTGATTCATCCTGAATTGAGGTCCAGGGATATCCTAGAAGTGATTATTCCAGTGTTGCAAAGCAGGAGATCCAACCAGACTAGAGATAGCCCAAATTACTATATCAATGAGGGTACAAACTTATCCTATGCTAGTTCAGTACCTATTCATCAACCCCATACTCTAAAAGAGGCCCCAAAAAGCCTCCAGAAAATTAGATGCAGATGGGTCTTTAAGGCAAAATACCAGGCTGAACAATAAAATTGAAAGATACAAAGCAAGACTTGTAGCTAATAGATACTCTCAAACAAAAGGACTTGACTATACTGAGATCTTTGCACCAGTAGGCAGGTTTAATTCCTTCAGATTAATATTGGCTGTTGCAACTAATTCAAGTGTTTTATACATTAGATGGATGTAAAAGCTGCATTGGGGAACTGAGAACCTGATGTGGATGTGTAAATGGACCAGCCTGATGGGTGTGCTGACCAAGATAAATCACATTTGGTCTGTAAGCTTACAAAATCTCTATATGGACTCAAGCAATCACCAAGAGCCTAGAATTGCAAGATAGATTCTTGTTTGGAATCTTTGAGCTTCCAAAAGAGTATTGCTGACTATAATATCAGCTACATGCCAAATAGAGCAAATCCAGTTCTATCAGCTCTATAGGTAGATGATTGTATTAGAGCCACCAATAACCTATAAATATTGGGAGAGACTGGATCCTGCCTATCTAAGGTGTTCCAGATGTTCAATCTAGGAGAGCTCAGATATTATTTAGGGATAAAGTTCCCCATAGACAGAGGTACCCAGAGTTTCACCCTAAGCCAGTCCCAGTATTTTCAAGATATACCAAATGGAAGACTGTAAATTGCTAGCTACCCCAGTGGAGATAAACCTCAACCTTGTCAAAACTCAACCAAATCAAGAGAGTTTGGTGCCATCTGAGAGCCCTGACTTTCCTTATCAGTCTATGGTTGGCATGCTGATGTATATCATGCTTGGAGTACATCCAGATATCTTATATTCAGTGGGAGTTGTCAGCCAGTATATTCAGAACTATGAATCTGATCATATTACAGCAGTAAAGCAGATTCTTTGATACTTAAAAGGAACTGCCAATATCTGCTTAGGGTTCACCTGTAAGGATTCAAAATAAGTTCTTGTAGGATATACTGATTTTGATTGGGGACAGAATTTAGAAGACAGAAGATCCATCACAGGATGCATCTTTCTTTACTATCAAAAAGCAATTTCCTGCAATTCAAAAAGCAATCAACTGTGATACTTTCTAACACAGGGGCCAAGTATGTGCCAGCTTGTAGGCTTACAAAAGAAGTAATGTGGTCAAGAAAGCTTTTTAAATATTTAGGCTTTTATCAAAAAACACCTATTACTTTGTTTGAAGATAATCAAGGATGTATACAATTGGGTAGAAATCCAACTTTTCATGTGCAAACTAAGCACAATGATATCAGATGTCATTTCATACATGAAGCTATAGAGAATAACTTAGTCAGCATGAACATTCAGTTGAGTAGCAGTCTTGTAAAAAATCTGTAGTTCCACCTAAATATTTGCTCAGCTTGGTCACTTAGATCATGACGTACAAATCTAAGAGTATCCCAACCAAATTCCTTAGTGGGGTATACTCAAAATATTTTCACCAAAATTTCAGGTACTCAAAACATGCAAATTCTCAAAGTTGTCCAAATAGCCCCAAACTTTGCACACAAGTTTTTGGGACCTTCCTAAGTCTATTTTATGGGTCTGTTATGCCAAAACCCTGCTAAAGTATAAGTGCTACTTTTACATTCAGTAAAGCATTATGTGAAAGCCAGATAATCAACTTATTCTCCCAATCACTTCCAATTTCCCCAAGACTCTTACTACAGTTTGTTTGCTAGTGCACACACATCTCAGTCTTTAGCTCCAGGACCTTTTTCATTGGTTCTCAAGATATATGCAGGCAAAACCCAAGTGCTTTGACACTGCTCTGGAAGAAGTGCTTCAACCTTTGGTCATGTGAGTAACTGTGCCAAAATTCTGCTGCAGGTAACTGATGAACCTTCAACTTCTGGACATTGTTACTTTGTTCACAGGTGGGATCTCTACTGTCTATGAGTAATAAATGCAATGATCCTGTCAAAAGGCCCTAACAAAACTCATATCCAATCACCAAGAGGTATTGATTCTGTGATGACACCTTTAGTAATTGTTGAAAAAAACTGGTGGGCTATTGCAATTTTTTAGTCTCTGTACTTACTGACTTTACCAGTTCACCTACTTTTGATTTCTGCCAGCCTATCCCTCACTGGCACTCCTCCAGCTGCCTGATGTTTCGTTGCCACTTAACAAATTGAAAGCTAGGATTCATAGAAGCTACCTAGACACCATATACCAAGCACCCATGTTGATGACCGCAACAAAAAGCCCCGTCCCTACTCTCAGTACCATGATCAGTTGGGGAGCTTGACGAGTTCCTGCCCGCTCGCGAAAACCATGGAGATAACGGGCGAGGGGAATATTGGAATGTTCTGCACATACAAATGGGTGGAGACTGGCTGCACAGCACGCGCCGACATGTCACAAATCCACCTTCAAATGTCTTGAGACTCAATATGGTGACTCAGAGTTAATTTGATCCCTGCGAAAAAAAAAACTCGCTGGTTAGCCCTTTAGGGAGGAAAGATCGGGAACAGATACCAGTATCAATCCAAGATAAAGATGGAAGGATTCCATTTGAGCCTTTGCTTGTGATCTACATCTAAAGAGAGATTTGAATCGGAGAAACATCTTCGAATCAAGCCGATTTTTGGCCCTCAGAATCACCGCAGACCTTCATTTCCCCGCATTGGAGTCCTTCCAGTCAAGTGGTCAATGGGAAAATCACACTCACCGATTTAATTCCATTCGCTTCGGGTCCCCAGAAAATATGGATGCTTCCCAGACTTTTCTCACAGTGATGGATACTGCGGGGGTACCAGAGAAGGAATAGACCCATTATCCCGAAACCGACTCCACTCAGGGCAGCTTCAGATGGTGATTAGTATTTCTTCCAAGTTGGTGGGTTCCCCTTTGGCTGAGCAGGGAATGTGGTGGGCCCAGCTGATTACTCATGGGGGAGAATACTCACTCATGGCGTTCGTGATGGATTGCCTAACTCGCGTTCGGCACGAAACTGCCTGGAGAGATGAATGTGTTCGAAACAACCGCTCGTTTCGTTGATGGTCATCGAGCCGAAACAAAGTACCTTGACTGGAAATAGATCTCCGTAAAAATACCCACGTAGGGACTAGGCTCTAGAAGAACGTGGAATATTTTCGGCGGACTGTAGGAGGTTTTAGATCGTTTGAGGAAAATCAAGATCCTCAGAGGATTCACACATCTCAGACGGGACAGCAACAAGCAAGTCTCCAGAACTCCCGGAGATTACCGTCGAACTACACCGCTCAGCTCGGTTATAGATACCATAACCACACGTAAAGAACTCTCATCATGAACAGCGGTGCCAAAAAAATCCTCCCAAAGCCAGATTTCTCACCAGCTATCTATCAAATCCCAAGCTCGTATCTAACCAAGCATTCGAAACATACCAAACGAGCGAGAAACCGCACAAGGCTATCATTAGCAACATATTTTTCAGCTGGTACAGCGTTGCTGATAAGAACTCAGAGTGGAACGGTGCCATCACTCCCGCCGCTAGATCAAACTTAAATCCCACCCCACATGCAATAAACTATTCGTAAAGATCAGCACTTGGTGAGTTAAAGGGCACTCACAAACACTTCGGTCTATCCATTGTCCTGTAGGGAAGGGTCTGGCCACTCCAGCAGCCTTACCCGAGCACAGCTCTTGTGACGAAGTTTGCTTGTGGTCAACGGGGAGAAGTGCCCCAAAAGGCATTGGCAATGATTATCTGGCTGTCACAACGCCAAGAGGGAATCGCGTTTAAGGATGTGGTCTCCCCTAAGTTGCATTGACCCACATGGTTGCAGTCTGGTTGCGCCAATCCTTTGAACAGGTTTCAACCACTCTCTACACACTATCGTTCGGGGTAGGTGGGATATGGATCATCATCGGGATGGCCAGAATAGGAGACATACAATCCCCTATCCCATCGGAGGCCTCTGGGGCGGTTGGGAGCTGAGAGAGGATGGCCGATTGAGAGCACATGCGATATGCCAAGGTCGGTGGAATGTGGCAAATGGAATTTCCCCGCCGTCACCAAAAAACCCACCGGCAGCTCACCAACGTCCATCGCCACTTACGTAAACCACCCGAGATGAGCATCATGCGTTAGACGATTTCGGAAGCTTAAAAATACGCTTCATCGTAATCGCCCGGATGTGGAATTCTCACTGGCAGTAAGGCCAACCTGGCTTTCCAATCAAAGCCGCAACGTGTCACAGTGGTCTCCATAGGCTTGTGTTACTCCCCTTGCCTATAAGCTGGGCTGGTCGATGGGCTTGGACGCACCTTCATCTAGTTCAATGCAGTGTATTTGTAAATTTCCATCAACCAGAAGATAGATCCGCTCACGTTCGCACTGATTTGTAGTCCCAGCGAAATTCAGGGGGCGGTATGTTTCATCCAGCGAGCTTGCGGTGATCCAGGGGTAATTTACCGGCCTGCCCATGGATTACCAGGGGAATTCACCGATGAGGGACCAATTTCGGTGTAACCAAGTCAGCTCACCCATTTGTTGTTCAGGATGTTAGCGCCAAACCTAATCAGTGAGGCGGTTTCAACGGTGGCAGTGCTCTACCATGAAATCCCCGGTGATTCAGGTCTCATCGCTGGTAGCACTGGCTGTCACTCTGGATGGCTCCCTAGCACTTCTCTGGAAGATCCAGTGGCCATTCACCGGGGTGTAATTCTCCGGCAGCTCAGCCAGCATGTCCTTGTCGTGTTGCACCCCAGACCGCGCTGTTTCACCTGTTGGGGATGAGCGTACCAAGGTATAGTTCACTCGAATCCCCTGGTATGGATCAGATGATGAGGGATCCATGGCTTGGCCAATCGTCGGCGGTGTCCAAAGTCATCGATGTGTTGACGAAACCCAAGCCTTGTGCTACCAATCAAATACGCACTGATGAGTTCATTATCACAAGCTCATTATCGAGAGCTATCATCGACCATAGGCATGGCTTCGAAGCGTAAACAATCCCCGACCACGTAGGATCATTTCATGAGTCATAAGGCTCAAGGGAAACCAATATCCGAGCCTCACTGACTAGTTTTTGATCTCATTTATTGTCGGGAGCCATTATGTGAGCTTTCCTTCATCACAAATTGCGGAGGATCGCCTTGGGGGTGGTGCTATATGTGTCAGACAAGACGATTGCTATTTTTATGACGAATTCATCGTTCAGGGTCATTGAGGCACCTCCCTAGGCCAATCACGGTTGCGCGCCCATCATCCGATACACCAAGCAAAATCGCTTCCTGTTGGACAAACCAGTGCCAATCAAAGGATCTTCGCCAGCTCGAAAACACCTGCTGGTTTTCGGTACCCGCCTGGTGTCTGAGCTTCGACCGAGGGGCGTGGGGGTTGGCATTGGCTTGGGTGGGAAATCAGATCCGTACAAACGATATGGAGATGCTATTGTGCGAACTGGACATCCCCAGCCCACCAAATAAATCGCTGCAGGCTATTCTGGGAAGATATGCTGTTCCTTATTGCTTCCGGAATAGGGATTGTGGGATGAATTTTCATAACTTTCTACTCAAGCGGGCCACGATTGGGCAGCGGCTGTCTGCCCACCATATCGAGAGTTACCTAGGTTGCGGAATCACTAAATATCGAAACCGCACTTGGACCTTATCCTTGGTAACAGATACGATGTGTGAGAATTCGATGAACCATGCCAGTGAGAAACGCCATCCGCCTGGCACATCTGCCAGAAAGTTAGGCTGTCCGAAATGGCTCTCATAGAGCACAACCGTGCCACAGGTGCTACATTAGGCTCCTTGCGTAACTCTAGCCTGCTCTGACTGTCCTGTGGTACGGCTGTGCTAGGATTCAGAAATTACCTTTACCCGTCGCGGGTTTCTTTGGATGCAGAGGTGCTAATGAAGCCAAACAGCTCCTTATCTTGCTTCGGACGACTATCAGTACAATCAAATAGAAGATCCGTTCGAACATGATTAGCTGCGGCAGAAAGCTGTCGCACAGCGGCTGAAGGCTCCAAGGACTTTCTTAAACCTGTGCTTTCCTCAATGGTGCCAGCGCAGTGAGTTCCGTAAGCAATGTAACAACTCAATCTCAGGGAATACAGCCATTACCTAAAAAGGGATAGGACCAGAGCGCTACTTCGATTCTGGCTTGTCTCATGTACAGGAAAAAATAACATCCGGTTTTCTGCTGCGATTGGTGTGCTGGAAATGCCAGCTTGCATTGCTCTCCATGAAATAAATATATCTGTATATGTGCAATAAATCCGATTAGTGCATCATGTCCTCGAAGATAGTCTCAGTGGCTTTTGCGATGAAGCGCAATGTGGAGAAATCCCGGTGGTATTACATCCGCGTCTCAAACATGCGCTCATGACTCAGGCAGAGGACTGGACCCTGACGATTACCAAGGCAATGGCTACCACCCAATTGCCTCATGGCCACTGGGATCATGGGTCAAGTCACTTGAGTATGCAGCTGGGAGCGCAACATTTGCTAGCTGAAACACCACTTGGAACATCGACACATGGATGAACAATGGTCGGTCCCATATTGGCAGCGGGCCGTCTACCAATGGCACATACAGGTCAGAGTGAATAGTTGCTCCTTTCATACAGGATTGGTCATTTGCGCGCAACCAGTGTGTTGGATACAAGCTGGATATTCGCAGGGTGACTGCACCCTTTCTTATTGGTGTTACAAACGACGTGATCCTAGCTTGGCTCCGATGAAGTAGCGGCGATATAGGTCCCTATATGGATTAAGGCTTGTGGGCATCGAATTACTCAGGCTTGGAGCCCAGGTTCAGTTGCGATATCGGGGTCGCCGAACGTAACCCAGCGTACCAGATCGCGATGGGTTATCTGCAACATACTGAGCGCTCGCACCAATCGTGGCCCAGAGCTGGAACAACAACCTACCAACGACTAGTCGACCCAGGGAAGTCCCAGAACACGATTGGACGCTGACGAACATGATCACATTCCATCAAGCGTCACCTACTCTAATCCTATTCATGTTTGTTGCATACTTCCCATGTTTGGACAAGTGCGCCAAGCAATTACTGATTCGACCATACAGAAATGAAAGCGATCCAGCTGGCTCATTGTGTGTTCAGGAAAAACCGGATTTTCCATGAAATCAATCGATATTGATCGACTTTTAAACCCGGAGCATATCAGTTGGTCACTCATGTGGCTGCTTTCAACATGTAATATTTGTAACTTAATCTTGAATCCGCGGATGACCCATATGTCACCATGTCCAGTGATCAGATCTCGTATGCTACGTCCCTTCAGCCCAGTCAAACGTTGGCTACTACAGCCTGCTCCGGGGTTAGTCTCCGGCTTCGGAAAGCCGCTGTGTTTCCGGTCGCAGGCGGCGGTAGGCGTGAAGCACCTTCTTGTGTGCCGGTGGGCTGGGCTCCTCTACGTCGACTAATGAATACACCCACCAATACAGTGTATTGATCGGGTGATTTCGATAAGGTTGAACCCTGATTGTGAAGTGGAATGGAAATGGTTGAAACATTTGAGATCAAATAAAGTGAGGTTCTATTTTGCCGTACCTGGGTTACACATCAACTCTGGCCAGTTCACTTGAAATGCCATTATCGATCATAGGCTTTGTCCGTCATTACCAATTGAGAATGACAAGCACCGTCTTAGCTACTTCATCCTGCCGACTTTCATTGGGCCCCTGAGCTTTGATTCATTCATAAACATCCTAACACTACTCTGACGTTGCTAGGCCGAATTACTTGTCAACATCTCGAAGAGGCCTGCATAGAGTCGTCAGGAATGGCGTCTGCCATCGTGATCAGTGTTAGAATCAGAAGAATTCAAACAGGTACAGGTGTCCTATTTAGAGTAGCAGAGGGTCAAGCAGCAGTTGATAGGCCTCAGTAATTGGGATTGTATGCCAGCAAGAGAAATTTCCTTCTCACGAACACCGTAATTAATCGGTGCGACCTTAGGTGTACCTAGAATTGAATTAATGTTAACTCTGTTGGCCGCGTCGCTTTGCCATTTTTGTCTGCACATAAACGGTTCTTGGGTTGAGCATTGAAATCCGTTTGCGTAACATGCGATTATAATATCCAAGGCTGGTGGGGTGCCATTGGCTTCTGGCGGTAATGTGGGCAATACGTACAAAAGGTCAGAGCCTCGGTGGAATCTAGAAAGACTCAAGTCGAGTTGGTGCGTGGCATGAGGAAGTGTTTCATATGGGTAGGTGGATGAGATCCAAGAGTAGTGTATGCACTGATGGGGTGGTCATGATCACTCAGGAGAATAGGTCTCAGAGCGTGCTATTACCGAATGTTCTAATTCTGGTGCGAATCCAAATATCTTGTGCTTCTCTGTGCTTCTTTCTGCGCTGGACTCTCCACTAGTTGGTTGGAAGCATTTATTATGTACAATAAGTCATTTGATTTGGGCTAATCACTTGCATCAGCGGTGTTATAATTTCCCTTGGCCAACAGCAACGTTGCTGACATAGAGCCAAACGATCTTAGCATTACATCGTTGGGTTCTTTTATGGCTATATTCAACCAGAAATGCCCATCTCACCTATCGGAAATCCTCTTTGGCTAAATCGTGTGGCTTGCCAGCTTAGGACTGAACCGTTGGGCTTGTTCGTACTGTGCTGAAAGGGGGCCAATGCCATTGTTGCGAACGCATAATTATTCCAGCAATTCGCTGAATACCCATGCTTGTTGTGCAAACAAGGTTAGAGTTGTTATAGTATGGCCAGAGAGCAGCGGCCAATCGTGTGATTCGTAAGGGGTGTTCGCACTCAGAATGCAATGTTTGAGCTCCTCAGCATGATAAGAAGGGGCCCATTGAATTAGGTCGCATTTGGGAGGGTCTGTTCGAATAACCATCGTGTAAGAGATAAAATTCCCTACGATCGATCTGCTTTTGCAGATGCTTAGCAAGGGAGCTCCAAAACAAACAGCCGTATAGGAGGGTCCACACTCGCCATCATCCTTTTACTGGGGCCACACTTGATTCCCGACGTTGGGCCGTAGTACAGCCATCATGGCGGTCTTCGAGGACATCGAGCCGTATGCGAAGGAAGCACAGGTGCCTCTATGATACTGCGTGAAGTTACTCAGCTTCAATCAAGGCGAGTGATAACGAGATAAGATCGAAGCAGTCCACAATCAGATCTTTGTGATTATAGAAATATCATTCGTTAGTAATCCCCATGCTGAAAACAGGGTCATCAAATATATTGCTTACCCAATGTAGCAACATAAATATGAAGGGTTGGTTGCTACATCATGATGTGGATTGCTATTGAGTATAAGGTAGTCAGGATCCTTATTAATATAGCATCCATTGAATCCCGAATTGCTTTTTCGGGTCTCTACGAGCTTAGCAAAACACTTAAAAGCCCCAGAAAACGCATATTGGTCTTGTCATTGTCATTTCAGTCATTCTCTTGGACCACTGATATTTATTTGCTATTTTTGATTCTGGCTCGAATCGCGAACCAACTACCATCGACTTTGCACTGTAGCCTCAGCTTGATTCCCCTTCATTTAAACCAACACCCAGACGGCATCTCATTTGTTCATAGCGTTCGTATGTCTCATCCGTCTAATTCGAGCCCGATGACTCAGGATTCCACTTGGCTCGGATATTTAAAAAGTGAGGGAATGCCTACCCAGCAGATCCCCCAAAGTTCAGATCCAACTTTGCCCAAGGTATTTATCCTCCTTTACAAGGGACCCGAAGAAATTGATTCCCTACTTGCGTACTAAAGTGGTCCTATTACCTCCTGCAATCCTCACTTGCTCTAGATCCCACTTTGCGAAAGTGATCAGGCAGCATATCTCGTATATTCAGACTCCCACATACCCTCATCCCACCAATATCTGGCATCGACCATGAGCGACCGGTTTGACCATTCATTCCCTTCTGACATGATGCCACTCGACTCTTGTCAGTTTCAGAGTTGGCTCTCTAGAGGGGCACAAGGGAACACCAAGAATGTCGAGACCAAGTATCATTCTCCTCCACCTCACTCTGTTGTTCACCACTATCCCACCCAGAATCCTGAGCTACTGCCGGTCATATCCTCCCATTCCTTTCATGAGAATACCATGCCAGAATACTCATACAGCTTGAACTCGGTGAGCCCCAACCGTTCACACTCACTGACCCCCTCTCGTAAGTAGCGTCGGATGCTCCATTTCCCTAGGCCCCATCACTTACACTCTTGTGCATTTCCTTGTTTCAGAATACTTAATGGAATCCTCCTCCGAAATTCATCAGCATAACTCTTCATTCTCTTCCCTATCCAGCGAGTCCCAAGAGTACCATCATCACCCAAACCTTAGGCCCCAACCTAGTCACAATCTCAGTATAAACCCACACGCCAAACCAAATCCATCCCATTCCACATCCATTCCAAGCCCAGTTCCCACACCCACCACAGCCTCACCTCATAATGATTACCACCACAACCATGATCTTCGCAGCGTATCACCGAACCTAAACCCCGTGCTTGTCAACAATCTCCAGCCACTAGTGCAGCAACCAGCCGGCCTGATATCGAACCAGTCTTCACTCTCGATGGCTGAGGGGGAAGATGGCACCAGTACCAGAAGATCCTCAATTGCACAGCAAGCCAGTCCAAGACGCAAATCAAGTGATCTGCGTCCAATATTACCAGATGGCCCAACCACTAACAGTGAAACTGACCCTGAAACTTGCACTAGCTCGCAACAAAAGTCGGTAACAATACTCTAAGCAACATGCTGGGTATCTTATTTACCCAACGTATTTCTAATTAGGCAAAATCCATGGTACCTACGAAGAATCTACCATCGTACTGCTGAGCAACAGAGGCGTGATGCGTTCAAGGATTGCCTGAACGAACTTAAAGACATCATTCCTGGTGCATCCCAGAAAAGAGCTAACAAGCTGGTGCTTTTAAGACAAGGTAGCATTAGCCAACGTCACCAAGTCGAACCATTCTAACATTAATATATAACTAGTCGTTGAGCATGTGAAGACGCTTCAAACTGAACTGTATGAAAAGGATCAGGAGATAGAGCGGCTGCGCATCATGCTTCAAGATTGCAACAGAACATGACCCATGCTACGATAAAGTGGCTCTGTATTGGGGACCTCGGTATATCCACCCACCTTCAACAAGCATGTTGCCAATATCAGAGTCTTACATTTATAATACCATATCTTACCGCCACCCCCCTCTTTCTCTACTGCACGTTTTCTATTAATCCCATCATGCTTTAATCTAGTTCCCATAGTATATAATTCAATTCGTTCCATATTTCTGAAACCACTAGTGTTTGAATAGCATCAGCATCCTCAGCAAGTGCAAGTGCAAGTGTCTTTATCGTTAAAGCCCCTATCACTTTGCTATTAAACTTGTTGCCACAAACTATAGCCAAAGAGTTAATCGTTATCAATTATCTTAACTGGAGGCTATCCACACATGGTAAGTACCAAACTCGTTCTGGGGTATTTTTGACAGGAGCCACATCAACGGACCGTACAAGTCGAGTGATATTATGAGACGGTGAAAATCCATTTTAGTCAATGGAGCCTTAGAGTAAACTGAGTGTTATTGCTCAATGGCGAGTGGCTGTTGCAGCGATGTCAATTTATTATGTACACAAGTCCGATTTCATCTTCCTAAGGAGACCCTGCTATTTAGTGCGTACGTGGCTAGCAGCTTTTTGTCCCGCAATCCGACCGTACACAACGCACTCTAAAAGGGAGTTGCCAGCCAGACGATTTTTCCCGTGTACACCTCCGGTCACTTCTCCAGCAGCAAATAGGTGAGGTATTGCTTGATGATTGTTGTTTAAGACTTCAGCACTTGAATTGATCTCCAGCCCGCCCATTGTGTAGTGGATTGCTGGTGTTATTACGGCCCAATAATACGCTCCACCAGAGGCGGACACCATTTCGCCAGGGAAAACTTTCTTTCCGTAGATATCGTTCTTACTCCCTGAAACACATTCATCGTATTCCTTGAAGGTATCGCGCAAAAGACCCGGATCTACAGAGAGCTGAGAAGCAAGCTGATCCAAATCACTGGCTTGATGAATCAACCCACGTTTCACGTAGAACCCAACAGTAGCTGGATCATATTCCTGCACTGCTTTTTCTGATAGAACCAAGAAGGCTGCCGCTTTTAAAGGTAGCGTACCAAGACCCATGGGACGCGCCATATGCTGCCCACTGGCTTTCTCGAAGATTGTTTGTGTGACGTAGTCACGTGGGCCCAATTCGTTGACGAATCTTCTCCCTTCCCCATTGAGCAAGACGCCTCCGTGGCCACGAAGTGCCTCTGGCGCCAGGAATTTTGTATCATTCCCAGGGTCCTCAAGGTGAACGTACGCGGTTGGGTGAACTTGTACCTGATCCATATGAACTAGTGCCGCTTTGATGGATTCGTCACGAGCAAGTTTAATCCCATCCCCCTGAGCCCATGGCCCATTTGTGGTAGGAAGCCCAAGGACATGCGGAGCAAACTCATTGACTAACGAATGCTGTACATCTCCTACGACAGCGCTAGCCCCGTAGCCACCAGAGCATAATACAACCGCATCACATTCTACATCTCCAACATCCTCACCTCCACTATCCAGTCGTTTAGCAACTCTCACCCCAGTTACAGCCCCGTCAGAGTTGACAAGCAACTTGGAAACTGTGCAAGAAGTTTGAATTCGAAGTCTGCCTTCTGACTTCTCCGCCTCTGTAGTGAGATAGTTACTTAGTGTTTGGATTAAACCAAATCCTATTGGTAGAGGAGCGGCCCCTGGGGATTTCGCGGCTAATCTATGTGTTCGTGGCCTACTGTGTCCACCGCATTGTGATAGCACAGTTAGCTTGATTGAAGGATCAAAAGTACCTAACCATTCCACTGCCCCTTTGCTGCTATCGGTTAGCACTTTGATGAGTCTTGGCACTGAGAGTTGACCACCGGATTTCTCAGTATCCTAATAGCAAATAAGATGGTTAGGTTGTATACTGGACGTAAGGTTGTCAGGTGACGCAGTACCTTGTAAAACATTTCCACTGTATCTTCAACCCCAGCCGCCTTTTGGGCTTCTGTTGGGACCCCGTTAATTCCACTAGAGGCTTTTGCTGAGTTTCCTCCAACTCTGGCCTCTTTCTCCAATAAGCAAACATTTACCCCGCTCCTATACACCTCAATAGCGGCACACAATCCAGCTAATCCACCACCAACAATTAATACTGAAGGCCTTGGGAGGCTTGGCGAGCCGATTATGCCAGCAGATGCGGTCTCATAAGTAGGTTGTACCATTGTAAGATTGCAAGGAAGGGAAGTTCAGTGAACTAAATTCGAACTGCAGCATCATATTTATAATATCTAACGACATTCCCGTTGGCTACTGTGCCATGTCAAGGCTTTAATCGTTTTCTAGAACTTTTACCGCTCACCAGAGTGGCGGCTTTCGAAACCAAGTATGTTAATTTCATGCAGAATGATTTCGAGGCGCCAGGAGCCAATCGTACTAGATAAGCGGTACATGCAGCTTTGGTAAACCCAATTCCACTATCGAGTTGATAGATATTGGATGTTACTGCACCCACACCATGGGGGATTACGTCGTTCCAATCCCATCTTTTTCCTTGCTTAGTCCCAAGCTGGATCCCGGGTTAACATCGAGCCGTCGAATACGGATATAGTCATGTTTACTGGCAAATAGTACTGTATTCAAAGCTGTGAAAGGCAAGCCCATTAATCAAGTGATACTAACTAAATAAGTAGTGAATATTTTTGACACCATCACCAGTAGGATCAGTTACGTACATTGGAGATCACGGCCAAAGTCAAGTCAGCATCGCTTTCCGACCGAATATGGATACACACATGGATTGCACCGAAACGTTGACGTGACACTTGTGCGGATTCTGGGATTCAACATGAAATTGATCATTCATTGTAAACCGTAATATAACCCTAGGTGTGTAATTCCAGAAATCGGTGTAGGTTGAGTAAACATGAGCACTGGGACATTCACATGTTAAGAATCTACATCTGCTTGCCACTAGCAGAAGCACAAAGTCTGGGTTTGAAGCACCTTCATGATATTTCGTGCTTCATTGCCTACACAGAGACTCTGCAGCTGAAACCGGAGTGTCATTTGAAGGTAAAGAAAAGGGTAGATTAAACGATTATCCGGAGTGCAGTACATATGCATAGTGTTCTCTCATATGCTTCAATCTGCAGGAATCGAATATATTAAGTCAGACAATCATTCCCGTATTACATGTCCACACTTGTGTATCCACCAATGGTGTCTCCAACACGTATTCTCAATGCAACAATCCATCATTTGGAATGGCGCATGCTTCAGGTCCCCAGTGAACTTTAGTGAGAAAAGTTGTGGAGATTCTCCTCTCAGCCATGTACGTTTTAATCAAACAGAAGGGCAGCCGATTTTCAAGCATCAAGCGCTGGTCTAGAAGACTGGGAGGTTCCAGAAACTAGTAGTCAATGACGTCTAAGTATTACGGGAATTGGTCTCACGCCAC